>JAUKWC010042611.1:0-11701 GCA_032356245.1 Endocladia muricata | reverse complement strand
TTACCCAGAATCTTGCCGATATTATATGACAAGAGATTATATGTAAAACTCTGCACTCCTTTCTCGGACAGTATTGTAAACATGCTGGAACGCAAACGAGGAGTAACATGTCATCCGAGTAAGACGTGGCACATCACCCCAGTGCTGCTGCATGGCGTCAGTTTAGTGCTTGCAGAACATAACACGTGGAATTGCTTTGAGCGGCTCAAACGGAATGGTTCTGTCCCTTGCATTGCGTTCGTGTTGTATAGCCTGCTTTGTGCATCGACCCGGCACTGTTGAACAATGCGTGCACGAAATCATACATCTGGCACCGCGTGGTTAGCGCCGAAGTGTTGCCAGTTGCAGCGCAAGACTGAGTCCTACAGTCCGAAAGGCATCCATTCATACGGTACAACTTTCTTCCTATGCTATACAGCCACGGATCCTTCGAAGCGGGTGGGGAGCTCGGACGCCCGCACTTCACTCCACAATGGCCGTACCCTTGCTACAGTCGACCCGTCCAGAACGGGAGGAAGACACTTCTTGTGCTGAACAGATCCTACACGTATCACACGAAGCGTAGAAACAAACTGCATCTCGACTCGACGTTACAAAGAGGTTATAAACGTGTATTTCATGGCGCTTAAGATTAGGCAATTTTCAAAACCGGTGGGGTGTCACTAACGACACGGGTTGAGATCTGCAGTCGCAAAAATGCATGGGCAGATGGAAACTATTTTTCAGATTAAAATTCGCACATCCATCTGGTCATGTGCTTTCACATGTGTAGTTCTCAGCTCCTGTCACTAGCGGCTCCACCCTAGTCTAAAGTTTCATTACTTTTCGAGCGTTCTTTTCCTGCCAGAGTAGCCGCAAAATCGCCCACTTTTGTGGTCGGCCTTCCCTCCGGCTGAGCCCAAGTCTTTCTCACGCGTGTGTTTCCGGAAATGGATGCGGGCGTGCACTGAGTGCAGTACGAGATCTAGTAATACTCGTAGTTTACTACACATTTTGCAGTTTCACGTCTAGTAATACTGCACCCGGACTTCCACCAGGTGGACGTCCGAGTCTTGTATAACTAGGCTCGGATCTCCACCGAGTGGATGTCCTTGTCCAGTACTACTAGACTTGGACGTCCATCAAGTGGACGTACAGGTCTAGTAATACTAAATTCGAACTGCACTTTTCGAAATCCCTAGTCTAGTAATACTAGCTCACATGCTACGGCCTGTGGAGGTCCAGGATGCAGTTATAATGCGCAGTGTACTGCAAGGTGTGGAATTCCATCCCTAGTTTTACTGCACTACACCTGCACTTCTCGCAGTTCCGAATGCAGTATTACTGCATTCCGAACTGCGGGAAGTCGGCTGCGCAACGCACTTACTGAAACCAAACTGAACGTTCACTGTGCGCTGTTGATGCCCGTTCTCGTTCTGCTGCATTTCTATCCTACTACATGCGTAGTCCTTCTAGAGTATTTAGTCGGGTCTACGTTTTCAACATCATGCCCCACCATCACCCTTCCTCCCTAGCCATCTCCACTTCCAATGACTGATATTCTCTGCATTACATCGCATAACATAAGTCTGGCCACTCTCCAACGACGCCTTCCGTCCTGTCAGCCATCCCTTCCAGTTCTCGCACAACACCCCACCATCGCCCAGACTCCCTCACCCTCTCCACCTCCAACAGCCCGCACTCCACGCGTCAAATCGCACTCCACCTCCACCAGGCCGCACTTCCCGCATCGCGTCGCAGAGCACACGATTCGTCACTCTTCAATGACGCCTCCCGTTCCGCCAAATTCCTTCGCGCCCGTGCGAGCATCGTTTTGAACACGCGCTGCGTACCTGTGGACGCCGTTGCATCACAAAATAAAATCGTCGCTCAGTACCTTCTGTTGACGATGGAGTACCTTTGCAGGGCTGACGGCGTGGCATCCCGCGTCGCTGCGGTTTACACAGGGCCTGTGGCAGGTTCTTGCGTTCCACATATTCACCGCCGTGCCTTGAAAATACCCTAGATGAAATTGCTCTGGGCCGTACGAAATTTTGAAAATCTTTCCAATAGTATTATGACAGTACCAGTGCTTTTTGATTCCCACCTCTCGTTGTCATAACCGTCACCGAGTGCATGATGCTCTCTTGTGGACAGAGCCAATAGCGTGCGTGTGTGTCGAATGGGAGGTCCTGTCTTCCACCTCGACCACTCCCACGTTCACGTGCACGAGACCTGCACTAGGTTTCGTGAACGCGGGAATGCTCGCAAGCGGTCCTACCGTCTCGTGCTTACTGAAAATAAGAAGACAGCTCCGACTGTGTAAAACGCCCTACCTCGTCGTTCTTCCACTCCTCTCGCCAGCCCTTCTTCATGCAGCCATCTTTGCCAGCCCTCAGTATGCGCTGCAAACATCGGTAATGCCTCTACTCGTTTTTCGACGCGTACTCCCTTTCCAAACACGAGGAACGGTGTCATTCCAGAAGATACCGACCGGCCGAGCTCCTCTGTTCTCCTCCGCAAGGCTTATATGCTCCAGAGGCTCCTCTCCACTACGACGATAGCGTCCTTTCTGGTGAGTCTGGGGCGTCTCTTCTTACCTTGCTCCCATTGCTGTGTCACCTTGATGCAGAACCTCCTACAAGTAAGAAGGATGTCCTCGTAGAATCTATCGCAGTTTCTCTTGCGGATGTAGGGAGGACTGCCGGCCGACGCGCGGTTGACGAGATCATCTCTACCCCGAGGAGCTCCAAATTCTCTCTCGCGCGCTTTGGAGGCCCCATTCGCTCCTCACGGGAGTCACACTCCGTCACACTCGCTGGTGTCGACAAGGAGCCTCGCCATGGGGCCTTCTCTGCAAATTGTGTGTTGGACCGCAGAGGAACGTCCTTCGGTGCTGCCCACATCCAGGACCCTGTCCAGATCCTGCAAAAGCAAGTAGCGCAAGCTAGCATAGATGATTGCAAATTGCACCCCTGCGGCGACTCCCCCTAGAGCGATACGCATCTGTCAGCGCATCCCTTGCTGACTGACGTGCACTGACGAGTTTCTCAAGACGTCAAGGAAGAAGTCACGGGTAGCGAGCGCGAGGTTGTCATCTGGGATACCTGGCCGTCGGGGAACCACTTGCTTGTGGGTCTCATATAAATCTATACGGATGAATCAGCCTGTACACTTACCAACAGCGCCCTCGTTGCCAATCCCGTGCATCTCACTCTCCTCAGGTTCCCTGCTGCTTTCCGCGGATGCTGCGTAATGTCTCGGCACACCTTTGTTGCCTGTCCTCCTGTCCAGCTCTTCGCCACCGTGGATGACGTAGCCATTGACGTCCTTCCACCCTCTTCGACTACTCGCGCATCATACATCAACGTCTCCATACTACACTCCGTCCTACACTCTCTACTATCGCCTCTGTATCTAAACGGCCTCGCATGCTTCACGAGCTCATATGCATACCATTGTCCATGGGAATGTCATCAAGTCCTCACCAGCTACTTTTGCGACCTACCCGAGCCGAATGACATCATTGGCACTCAATCAAGCACAAATACCAGCCAACCCTGCCACCGTTGCAGAGTATCTTCAAATCTCCTCACTTCGTCCGCATCATTCCGGCCGCGTCCCACGCAGCTCACCATCCATCTTCGCAGAAAAGTGGCCGATCTCGACGCCGACGGCACTGCTCACGCATCGCTGAGCAGGCTGGGTGAGGCACGAGTTACCACCGCACAAGCGCGACAGACCCTCGCCACTTCCTCCCTGCGGGGGTTTCTATCTTTCTTGTGAACTTGCCTCCTCCTTTCGCCCACTTCTCGTCTCGACATGCACTCCATTTTCTGCTTTCAAATGGTGCACGACTTCCACCTCGGCATTCCGAAACTAATCAAGACCGGCGTATTCGTCAGGCTCGACTTCCTCATCCCAATCACAGGGCAGGCCTGCGCCGGCAACAGTCGGAAGCAGCTCAGAACCTTCTGCACTGCTATCCTTCACGGATTCAACACAGTTCTGGCTGCCGTTCAGGGGGACTTCTACGCTCCAGGCCTACAAGGCGACTTCCCCGCTTCCGAAGAAGGTTGTCGCCTGAACGAAATCTACAGAAACGAAGGAGTCTGCGGCAAGCTGGACGCCAAACACCGCAAATACGTTGCCATGGTCTTTTCGATTATCGCATGAATCACAGACCGTTGCTGTGATGAAGCTGACTCCGCGCCCCTCACATCAATTTGCGCTCAGTATTCAGACACTCTAATGCTCAGCTCGAGACAGGGAGTAGAGAAGTGCTGGAAGTTCGCCGAAGTTCACAACGGAGAGGACCGTGCCAATAAGTTTAAAGTCTCCATGATCTACATCTCTACGGACTACCATACGACTAGGCTCAAGGCCCTCAAGTTTCATCTCTTCGCCCACCTCGCAGATGACATCCGCAACTTTGGAGCCCTACAACATCTAGATATCGGTGTTCATGAACACGCTCACACAGCATTCATGGAAAAGATTACCGCCGCATATCCAAGCGAAGGGCAACGGCCATGGATGAAATCGTCCGCCGAATCAAGCATTCCGAAAACCTTGCTGCCGTTCGAACGCACCTCGAGTCCGTTTCGCACTTGCGTCGTCTCACAACCCTGCAAAAGTACCCAAACGACAGGCACAGGGCGCGTCTTGGCGGGGAAGGCTTCAGAATGTATCTCCGCGAACTCGCTCTATTGAGAACTCTCTCCATGTCGCTTCTCGGAAACGAAGAACGCCGTCTCACCGTTGCGATGCTCCAAACACTACGCGAAGAAGCTCCTGAAATCCGTATTGACCTTCTTGCCCAGCTTGGTGACCAGGTCACCAGTGTGCTGCTGGACCTTGTCCGTGCCGAGCATCTCCAGCAACATTCGGTCCACACTTGTGACAATCTCCCGAAAAGTACCGTTAGAAGTGGTTACGTCCTCGGCTGCTCCTGTCCTTCCGTCATTTACAATGATCCTGACTTGTATGCCATTCAAATCGACGTCTGTCTTTCTGGAAATGGATGCGGACGTCCACCGGGTGCAGTAGCGTAGTAACACGTCCACCCGTACTGCATATTTTGGAATTCCATGGAATGCTGACTTCTGTGGCATTCCAAAACGTGAAGTTCACGTAGCACAGCGGTTTTTTGCATGGACGCCGACTTCCAAAAAGTAAATATTTTGAACTCACGCTTCTAATGAACGCCCGCATCCACTACCTGCTGTTCATTTCCTAGGAAAACATCCAGCTCGTAATGCGAATTGTGCAGTACACTGCAGTTCCGCATCTCACCTTAAGTACCTCAATGTCACATGGTGACCTATAGCCTGCCTCACGTGGATAAGCTTCCCTTGCATCCTCCATAATCTTAATTGCATTCTAACGAACTTCGCGCCACTTTACTGAAAACTGCTACGGGCAATATGCGTCATCGGCGGCTCTAGGAAACTGGACAGTATGCTCGGAGATGTTCGGGTGCACTGGCTCACCCGGAATCTTGCCGACGTTATTTGGCACGAGATGATGTGTAAAACTCTGCGCTCATTTCTCGGACAGTACCACAAGCGTAGTGCAACGCAAAGAAGGACTAACGGGTAATTCACGTAAGGCTTGGCACACTGCACAAGTGCTGCTGGACGGCGTCAGTTTAGTGCGCGCCGAACATAACAAGTTTGACTGTGTCGCGTGGCTCAAACATAGTGGTTCCGTCCTTCGCATCGCGTCTGTTTAGTGGAGCCTGCTTTCTGCATCGCACTGTCCCTGGTTAACAAAATGCGCACGAATTCATACATCTGTCACCTCGTGGTTTGCGCCGAGGTGGTGCCAACTGCAGCGCAACGCTGAGGCCCACAGTTGAGTCGGCATCCTTTCAGACTGAACAACTTTCTTCCTACGCTGTACGGCCACCCACCCTGAGCAGCACATGGTATGTACAGACGCCAACACTACACTCCACCCTTGCCGTAGCCGTGCTAAAGTTGACCTCTCCAGACCGGGTGAAACACACTTCTTGCGCTGAACATGTCCTACACCTATCACACGAAGCGTAGAAACAAACTGAACCTCGATTCGACGTGAGAGAGAGGTTGTATACGTGTATTTAGTGGCTTTTAAAAAGAAGTAGTTTCTAAGATCGGTGGCGTGCCACTTGTAACAGATGTTGAGATCTACCCATGTGAAAATACATGGGCAGATGGATGTTGTTTTTGAGATTAAGTTTGGTATATCCATCTGCTCATGTGTTCTCGCATGTGTAGATCTCAGCCCTTGCCACTAGTGATACCCGCCTAACCTGAATTTTCACTACTTATCAAACGGCTTTTTCCTGCTGTAGCGGCCCAAAAATCGCCCACTTTTCTGGGCGACCTTCATTGCGGCTCAGGCAAAGTCCTTCCCAGCCCCTATATTGTGGCCTGCTCGCCTGGAAGTGGTTCTCAAACTGGTATGTAGTGTTTACGTTTGTTTCACTTCACGGTATTCAGCCATTTCTTCGTCTAGCTGTCTAGTCGTCGTTACTACCTGTCGGAACGGCAATCAAATCGCTGGGGTCATCAAGGTCGAAACCATCATCTCCAGGACTGGCTCCCTCTGGCCCACTTCTCCCGTCCACATCCGAGTCTTCCAACCCAGCCACGTCCGTGCAATCCTCATTGCCCGACTCCTCACCTCTTTCGTTGTTCCCACGACTAACATGGGCCATCTCACTGGCCGGGAGCTGCGGTAGCTCTCTTAGTCCGTAAAACACCTCGTCCAGCACACCTTTCCCTTCCAACATAAAGTGCACATGGTACGGTACCGTCAAGTCACCCGCAACGCGGTCCTCATATCTAGACCCGGCGTGCGTGAGATACCCATACCCGGAAAACACAGAGTTGGGCGGTACAATCATCCTCCTCATCTCGAACAAACGCCCCGCTGCCACCTTCTCGCTGTCTTCCCCGTATGCAAGCACGTGTGAATAGTCACACACTCACAACCGGGAGCCCACTGCCCGGATCACGAATGCAATAACTCCCAGCGCCTCCGCATTCAATGACTCGTCAAAGTCACTGTGCGGCGCTTGCCGCGGGCAGTCCTTCCCAGTAACCAAAAACCAACCCCCGTCTTAGGTATGAATAGCTTCGTCCCGTATATCTTCCTCAGACCGTCGTACGCAGCAAGCTGACCCACTCACGCATGCAGCTACGCACGCCTTCGCAAGGCCCACACCCAATCTCCCCTCGATTCGCAGGCTTCCATCACCAGGCTCCGTGTACTGGAGGAGCGGACGATTCCTATGTCCCGGTTTGCTGCGTCCCCCTCTTCTTCCCCCTCGTTGACAATCGCCTTCCCCCAGGTCTCATCCGGCCCCTGTCCCAGTGCATTCTCCCCGTTCGATGTGCTCGCAATGAACGAAAACAACGTTTCGACTGGGAAAGCTTCCACTTGGTTGTCAACACCAGGGGCTCGAGGCATCCACGCGGAATGCCGCTGCAGTCAGCGAATTTCTCCAGGCACGTGTAGCTGAGGTGCTGAACCTCACCTTCTCGCGTCCGAGGCAGGCATCTCTTCTGCAATAATCGTCACCCCCGTCTGCTAGGTTCCTTCAGAAATGTTTCTGAGGCCGATTAGGCATCCAGATGTCCGGACCCACATTCACGCCATCAAGCTCTGGAACGTACATGTAGATCGCCATGGAGAACTGAAGCCCATGCATTGCTACGACGTCTTTGACGGAGATGTACAAATGCGCCCGGTACTCAATGAGTATGTTGATGGGAAGCAGCCAAAACATGGGGTGCGAGTCTTTCATAATCCACACCCCAAACTTTTTTTTTTCGTGATCTTCCGGGCCGACGTTTGCCAGATTTTCGCAGGTGTCAGGTGTTTCTTCAAGCACCACGGTCTTGTCCGCAGTGTGGACTGGCAGCTGGCTCGGATCCTTGTCGTCGAACATCTGTGGGGCTCCTTCACGTTGGCCCGTGTTATCCTGGGCCGCCTTGCTCTTCTCAGCGCCCCCTCATCTCGACTGCACCAGATCCAGTTTTCATTGCACTAGACCTCCCGACCTGCACAATATCGACAACACGGAGCATTGACTGTGAGGAAGGTGGAGCCGTTGTCTCCCTGGTAAGCGCTTTTGTCGCGGGCAGCACTCCTGGGACCTTCTGCGCACGGACTGCACGCTCGAGTGCAGTCGCTTGGAAGGCAGGAGCACGCCGGGCAGAGCGGCGTGTAGCAGGCAGACTAGCTCGGGTCGTCACGCGAGCCGGGGTGGCGTGCTTGCTGAGCCAGGGGGCGAAGTGCTCAGTTACCTTCATCCCGAAGTGTGTAGTACACGCATTTCTGCGCTTCTCCAGATCTTCTCCAAAGTCGTTATCCTTCGGGGAGAAAAGGAGCCTCTGGTTCAGGTAGAGCTCTTTGCCGAAATTTCTGAGGAGTTTCGATTTAGCAATCTCAGTGCACAGAAAGTCGTCACATCTTAGGCGCTTCCCCTTATCATACTCCTCAAAGAAGTCTAGACAGACTCGGAAAAGCTGGCGCGGGCACGCGTCGAAAGCTTCAGATTCAAACTTCCCGTAGCGGTCCGCATCGTTGATGAACCGCGACGCGAGAGTCATGAACAGAGCTAAAACCTGAGGGCTCTCTGAGCAAAGATGCTGATCATCAAAGTGAGTGATGCGGAGCTTCTTAGAGTTCGAGGTGTCGAAGGTCAGGTCGCGTAGCACTTTCACGACGCCTGAGTCTTGGAGAAACATCTTAGCTATGGTTACGTAGCGGCGGGAGGCAGACAGGCCGGTCGCGGGGAGCAAAATGGCCTTCCTCATCGCTTCTCCAGCTGCCTTCCGGACCAAAGGTAGTGGGTCCATGTCGTTCTCCATGGCAACGGCCTGCATGATGTGGGTGACACCCATGAGGTAGCGGAAGAGCAACTTGTCAACGTCGACCAGTCCAGCGGAGTTGTTCTGATGCGACGCGTCGAACATGAATTCCATATCCGTCACGTCCTGTACATCGTTTCGGCGGATAAGAGGCACGCGGAGGCGCTCGCGAGTTCATGCCGTGCCGTCCTTTCCCTCTTTCTGGGTAAGGACAGCTTGGAGCCGATGAGGGCCGTCGACCATAGCACACTTCACACCTTCGCGCAACACGGTGCCGTCCTTGATGGTCTCGTCAGCTATATCCGGTAGCGGGGGAATGTCGCACCCTTGCACTGTGACCAACATGACGGTACGGTCGTACTTGTAGCCGCGCCCAACCGTGCTGGCGTGGGGGGCGTCGATGGTGGCGTCCGTGGTGTCGCGAAGAACGTACGGCGGCGGTATGGTCTGCGCAATATATGCGCAGACCTCGGTGGACTCGTAGGCGGACTTTGAAAAGACCCAAATCGACACCGCCTGCTCCTCGACCATCACGGCAACGACATCGGAGTCCTCACCGTCCGGACTCTCTGCTGCTGGAGAGCGGTCGGGCGAAGGGCGCGCCTCGCTTGAGGAGTCCTGGCGCCAGCGTTTGCGTCGTGGCGACTCCGATGGAGAGGGCTGCACGCCTGCTTCGGACCCGAACTCCTTCCTTGTCGCCGCTGGCTGCGATTCCGGCTCCGACTCTACCTCCGGCTGCCGCTCCGTGTCTAACATGAGCGAGTCGCGGGCGGAGGTCGTGATGGGAAATTTGTTGGTAATTTCGGAAGTACGCCAGGTGCGAGAAACGATCAACAATAGGAATGAAGGAGGAGGGGTTTTACAGTGTGATGGCGGAGAAGACGAGAAAGGATTCATGTACGGGGGAGGGTGCATGGGTGACGGTACAGAATGGAACGACTGAGGGAAGAAAGTGGTAGCGTGGGAGGGGTACCGACAAGACGCCTAGGAAAGGTTGAACGACCACAGTTGGCGGTAATTATCGTCGCGCACAAAAAATAGCAATACTGAGCACGCTTCAATAGCTGCATTTCACATTTGAAAAGTGTGTAATTTATAAGATCGGAGGTGTGTCACTAGTGGCAGGGGTTGGGATCTGCACATGTGAAAATACATGCGCAGATGGACGTTGTTCTTCAGATCAAATTTCGCACATCCATCTGCTCATGTGTTTTCACATGTATAGATCTCAGCCCCTATCACTAATGACACCGCCCCGCAACCTGAATAGTCAACTTATTTTTCCAAGTTTCGTGAAGGGTGCGTACCTGTTCGTAACTTCTGTTACGGAACAGAAACGTGAGCGTGTGGGAGAATTTCGTGTTCATGGCCACTGCCCTCCCTGTCCGCAATACAAAGGGCTCACACTCGCTCCCAGAGCACGACGCCTTAGACCCTCCTGATATCGATTTATCAAGACGGTTTCCTCTCCTTTCCTTGCTTCGTCCTCGTTTCTTCTCCTTGCACTTCAATCCACGTGGTATTCCCTGCTTCGCTTGCGACGTTCTGGTCCCACCTCTTTGCACCCCCATCATTCCTGGGCTTCTTTCCCGCCCTCATTCATCAACGCACTGTAACCATGCCGCCGACTTAACTCAGCCGGCACGGGACATCAGGCGTGTGCTTGCCTCCGTTCATTGCCATCCTTTCCTCATCCGAGGTGAACGCGAGGTTTGACCTCAAGAAGTTCCACTTGTGAGCTTTCCTTTACTTTTCCATCGCTGCAGACGACGAGGCCTCAATGGCGATCAAGGAAATTGCCGCAGTGAAGAGCAAGCAGCGCAAGCATGGCAGCGACTTCCGCACTGCTATTGAAAGCAACGACCCGGGCTCACGCGATCTGGGCGGCGAGCAGATGAAGCAGAAAGTGTACGCAGCGCTCTCAATGGTGTTGCTGACCCTAAAAGTCAAAAGGATGCGGTATATCGCGGATCTGGACCTGAGGCAGAAGAACCGTGTGTTATTCCTCATTGTTGGCCTCAAGTTTATTCCCTCCAAGGTCGGTAATATTCGAGAAGTAGTTCTGCCAGGAACCTTTTCTGTTGGCTGCCCCACAACCCTCGAGGTTTTGATGTTCTTCCACGCGATCAACGTATGCCACTCGAGGCGCGGCAGCAAACGTGTGTTCGCTTCCAAGAAGATAAAATCAAACAGGAAATCGTCTCGCATTTGCTGTGCAGCTGCTCACTCGGGCGTGGACGAAGCTGGCGAAGGCAGTGGGAGTTTCGGAGTGTGAGGCGTTAGTCAGACCCTACATTCTGTTTCGTCCGCGCTTTCAGCACTTTGTGGCTTTGAAGTCAGGCGCTGATGGCTTTGCACCCGTCCAGCAGGATAACACGCTGGAAGGGAATGCGGTAGCAAGTGTGGAGGAGAGTACGAGCAGTTCGGTAGCCTGGGGCCGACCTGCTGAGAAGGATGCGGCAATGTGATCGGTTACTAGTGTGTTTCTGTCGAGCTTGCAAGCCATCGTTGCAAACGAAACTTTGCACGATGTCAAGCACCGCAGAAACTGGCCGTATCTGGACAGACTTGAGCCGCTCGATGACCACTTCCCAAGGGTCTTTCCAGACTTGAGGAGGGGGATACCCGGGCGGCCTTCGGGCTTCAACATAAAGCGCGTGAAGGTGATGGTGCCTGTTCCGAGGTTATCGAGGTGGACCCAGGGCAGTCGTATGCCGATTCGGGAGACATAAGACCGCCTCGTCGTCAGCGGGTGACACTGTCGACCACCATGCCCAGTGTAGGACTATCCGCGCAGCCTCCTCGTTCTTTGTCTTCCCGGCTGAAAGAGGAGATGCACTTGGAACTGGAGGATTGTG
>JAUKWC010042610.1:0-49664 GCA_032356245.1 Endocladia muricata | reverse complement strand
CGCGCTTTGGAGACCGCATTCGCTCCCCACAAGAGTGTCGCTCCCTCACACTCGCTGTTGTCGAGAAGGAGCTTCACTATGAGGGCTTTTCCGGAACACTTCTGTTCGACGACAGCCGTACGTCCTTCGAAACTGCGTACTTCCGGGACCCCGTCGAGATCCTGCGAAGGCAAGTAGGGCAAGCTAACACAGAGTCTTGCTCCTTTCGCCATTGTGATGCACCCTTCCAGAGCGACATGCATCTTTTCGCGCATCCCCTTCAGACTAACGTGCACTGACGAGTTTTTCGACACCTCAAGGTAGAAGTCGTGGCTTGCGAGCTCGAAGGTGTCATCTGAGACACTGAGACGTCGGGGACCCACTCGTCTGTAGGTTGCTTGTAGATCTGTACAGATAAACGCGCCACTACACTTGAGAACAGCGCACTTATTGCCTATGTCGTGTATCTGACTCTCCTCAACTTCACTGCCTTGTTCTGCCGACGCTGCATAGTGTCGCAGCACACCGCCGTAGGCCATCTTTTTGTCCAGCTCTTCACAACCGTCGACGACAGAGACTTCTACATCTTTCCACCTTCTTCTACTACTCGCGCACCAGCGACTGATACCTCTATTCTACACTCCGCCCTGTACTCTTTGCTATCGCCTTTGTATGGAAAAGCCCTCGTAGGCTTCGCCTGCTCAGATGCCTACCATGGTCTTTAAAAATGTCACGTAGTCTTCACCAACTACCGTCGCGACATACTTCAGGCGAAAGTTATCATCGGGACTCGATCAGGCACAAGTACGGGCCAAATCTGCCACCGCTGTGAATTACCTTCAGAGCTCCTCAGCTCGTCCGCCTCATTCCTGCCACGCACCACGCAGTTAACCATCCATCTTCGCAGGAAAGGTGGTGACCTCGAGGCCGACGCCGCTGCCCATAGCTTGCGGGGCAGGCCGGCCCAGGCACGAGCTGCCACCACACAGGCGCAACAAACGCTCGCCATCTCCTCCCTGCGGAGGGTGCCATTGTTTCTGTAAATATGCCCCTCTTTCCGTCTAACTCTGGTCTCGACATGCACTTCAATTCCGGTTTCCGAACCGCTGGACAACTTGCACTTCGGAATCTCCAACCAAATCAAGACCTGCATACGTCTTCGGCTCGACTCCTCCGTCCTGTTCGCATGGAAAGCTTCCGCCGGCAACACCTGGAAGGGGTTCAGAACCATCCGCAATTCTCTCCTTCGCGGAGGCAACACAATTTTGGCTGCCATTCAGAGGGAGTTGTGCGGTCCCTGCCTACACGTCGAATTCTCCGCCTCCAAGAGAGACAATGGCCTGAACGGATTCTGCACAAATGAACGAGTCCTCGGTAGGCAGGAGGCCAAAGACTACAAGTCCGTTGGCATGGTCTTTCGAACTCTTATAGAAATCATAGACCGTTGCTGTGATGGAGCTGACTCCGCGCCCCTCGTATCTATTTGCTCTCAGTACTAAGAAAATCTGATACTCAGCTCGAGAGAGGGACTAGAGAAGCACTGGAGCCTTGCCGAGCTGCACAGCCTAGAGGACCGCGTCAATACGTTTAAAGCCTCTATGCTTCATATCCTCGGGGACCACCAACCTACCAGGCTCAAGACCCTTAAGTTCTATCTCCTCGCCCGCCTTGCAGATGACATCCGCAAGTCTGGAGGCCTACAACATCTCGATGCCGGTGATTATGAACACGCTTGTACTGCATTCCGGCAAGACTACCGCCGCACCTCCAAGCGAAGGGCAACAGCCGCGGACGAAACCGTCCACCAAATCCAGAACTCCGAAAACCTTGCTACAGTGTGAACTCAACCGAGCTCCGTCTCCCAATCGCCCCGCCTCACAACCTCGCAAATGAGTTTCAACAGCAGGCACGGGGCACGTCTTTTGAAGGAAGGTATCAGAAGATACTTCCGCAAACTCGCTCATTTCAGAACCCTCGTTACGCCGTTTCTCGGAAATGCAGAGGGCCGTCTAACCGCCGCGATGCTCCAATTGCTACGCAGAGAAGCTTTCGGCATCCACATGTGTTTGCCTGCGGTGGCGTACAGATGAGAATGTTATTTGCTCAGAAAATCCCGTCCCGCTCCCAGAGATGCAGCGGGAACGGCGTCAAACTCATACGTCTCCCTAGTTTGGCGTGTGCAAGGCATCTGTTGTCATTGGGATAGTTCACGTCGTACGGTCCAATTTCTCCTTCCCCCCTTTCACTCGTCAGCTCCACTGGAACTGCCATCGCTTCTCCATAGACAGGTTCTAAAGAATATCCTGATGCACGGCCAGTCCTACCTGAACTGTCCCCTCCAATGGACACGCCCTTCTCTGTGCACTAGAATTAGACACACAGGAAAACTTAAATCTATTGAGTCAGCTACCGAGATACAAGTACAGTTTCATTCCTTCTCTCTCTTCAGTGCGTCGATAGACACTCGGCCTCTGCTCCAAGCATAGTGCGCCTGGAAGAATCTAGAGTTGTGGCCAGAATTCGTGACAGGCCAGACGTGCCATGGTATAGTTCTTGCCGTCCCGCGGTTGAGTCTGCACGTGTAGCATAGCAATGGACGACACTGCCAAGAATACTCGAGATGTTGTCCGAAAACCACGTCTTTCGTACCGCCACATAAACTTTGTTCTCAGAACCCACCTTCACCACGTTTGCGGCTACTCCATGTGCGCCTGCTAACAAATCCTCGCCATCCTCTTCACTAGAGCGTTTCATCACCTCTTTCTCCGACTCACAGAACGCCCCCCAAACCGCAGAACCATACCAAAACATCTCTTGCGGAACATTGCGGTATAAAAAGCTGCAAAAGCTGCATAGTATCTGCGCGGTTGCCAAGGGCAGGTACTTGGAAACCGTTAGGCTGTAAGTGCGTTGGCGCTGGGCGCCACAGCCGTCACCATGCTTCAGGCAAGATAACACTGTTGCCAGTCAGGCGCCGAGGCGTGGGAGGTGCATGATGGACTCGTGCTCGGACGTCCTGTCTTGTTGAGCGAGGTACTCTTGGCTCTTGTAAAG
The DNA here is from genome assembly GCA_032356245.1 of Endocladia muricata. Taxonomy (NCBI): domain Eukaryota; phylum Rhodophyta; class Florideophyceae; order Gigartinales; family Endocladiaceae; genus Endocladia; species Endocladia muricata. Next base: position 46,631 of record JAUKWC010042610.1, on the reverse strand, counting down.
GAAATGTCTCGCCAAAGAGTCGCCAAAAAGTACGTCACCGTCTTCAAGATCACACAACTCCTTCGGTCCAAAGTAATCACCGTATGCTGGATCCTGGATCTTCGTAAGTTGCCGCCAGGAGAAGTTTGGAGTGCCTTGCTCCCGTCCTGAACTCATCGGCCTCACCGGCGCTTGAAGTGCCTGAGATGGGCGCTCTGCCTGCTCGCTGTCCGATACAAACGTGGTCTTCCGCGAAATCAAGAAGAAGTACGCAAGGCACTGGAAAGGCTTTTTCTTATCGTTTCTCTTCCGCGTGCTCATGACGTCAGAGAATATCTGGCTCATCATTTCATATAGAGCGTACACTATCGAAAAAGCCTCCTTGCACTCGCCGCATGATTCGCCACCCAAAAACAAGGACGATCAGTTTCCGGTGCCAAGTTCTGCAGGCACCATTCCGACCAGAGCCGTCGCCTCATCAGAGTAGAAACGTGTATAGTAATCCTTATCATTTGGAAGATGCATCGGTGGAATGGGCATGATACCCTCCTGGCCGTCTGCGTAAAGCTCCCACACCACGCATGGCTCACTGCAACCGGTCCAGTTCCGCACTGGAACAGCACTCGTTGGGTCCCCCTGAGCAGTGTTGCGGCGGCACCATTGCAGAATCTTCGTCCCGATGGTCTTCGCAGCACTAATGAACTTTGGCCACACTTGTACCATATGCTTGCGACTCTGACCACGTCCAGTTCCGGCACACGGAGTGGCGAGCCTGGTGCCCTCAGAAATCCCGCGAGCGACGCGTATGCTTTTGTTCGCCTGCTGGACATCTTTGAATTCGGCTTGTAGTCGCAGTAACTCGGAAAGCGTTGCCTCAGTCGTCATCTACTCCTCCACATGCTCTTGATTGGCCTGCCTTAACTTCTTTGTATAGTCGTTGATCTCCGTACCGATACCAGAGATCTCTTGGTCTTTCATTCTGACTTGGTTGGTCTTGTTGGGGAGCAACGTTTGTAGCTCTTCCATCTGCTCACGCGATATCGATTGGGAGCAAGCTACAGCGGAGGTCTCAACCCTTGTCCGGTAAGGCATGGACCGGGAAGGCATGGGCGGAGGTGGACAACAAGAGGGTCTCATCCCTGATGTATCACGAGGATGTAGGGTCGCACGGTGAATTTGCCCTGCTTTGTGGCGGACGTGCGACCGCACAGGGGCGGCAATGCAGGGCGTGCGGACGCATGGAGCGGACGCACTTCCGGCTCGGACCGTGAAACTATCCGTGCTCCAGCTGCGATCAGATGGAGTAAATGAGCGGGAAGCAGGCATGTGGTTGGCAGCACGCCCTGGCGGCACTGCTAGTGTTACAGCACCAGCTTGAGTGGCCACAACAGTAGCACCATCGGTTAACTCACCTTCTGAATCATAAAGAAAGCGCGCCAGCGTTGTCGGCTGCTGCATGACCTCCGTTAGCATGTCTGCCGGGTGCCGCTGAGTTGCGTCAACCAGCCGGTCTGGCGCAGCAACAGCGACAGGGACAGCCGGGGCACTATCGTCCCCCTCCCGCTGCTGTTGGATGCGCTTACGAGATCTTTGCATCGGAACAGCCCTCGTAGTCATTTTGGCCGGCGGAGCGATCGATGTAGAGGTGTGTCACAGGGAGGACAGAACAGAGAGAGGCCGGGTGAGAAGAATATGTTCGGATACTACGTCGCAGTTGTTGTGAGCTGAGCAGTAAAAGTCCGAGCTAGCAGCTACCACTGGTACTGGGGACCTTGTAAAGTCATGCACACGCGGACAGTTCCCGCGGATGTTTGAAGTGTCACAAAGGTCAGCGGCAGGACTAAAAGCACCGGTTGAGGGTCTCCAAATAGGCATTCGAGAAAGTAACGGAAACTCAGTCCTGGCGGGTGTTTCTAATGCCACTGGTTGGTACTTGCGCATTCGAAAATACATGGGCAGAAGGATGTTGTTTCTCAGGCCGAATTTCGCACCTCCATCCTGTCATATGTTTTTACGTGAGCAGATCCAAAATCCTGTCGTTACGGACACCTGCCCGCATTCTGCCCACTTTACTAGTTTTTGCAAGTTTCGTGAAGAGGCCTCTACTTTTCGTAACCGCTCTTACGAAACAGAAACGGGTGCGGTTGTGAGAATGTCGTGTTCCTTGCCGCTGTCCTCCCGCTCTGCGATGCAAATGGCACACACCTGCTCTCACAGAACGACACCTGACACCCTCGTGATACTGGTATATCGACATGGTATCACCTGCTTTCCTTTCTTTGGCCTCGTCTCCCCTCCCTGTACTTCTATCCGCAAGATTTCCTTTCCTTCGCTCGCGACGCTCTACTCCTTCCCCCCTTCCATCCCCATCATTTGCGGGCTCGTTTCACTCTTTCGTTTCTCACCGAACTGTAACTATGCCGCCGACTGAACTCGGCCGGCCCGGCACAGCCAGCGTGTGATTCCCTGCCTTCATTGCACCTTTATCCTCGCCTGAGGTGAAGTCAAAGTTTGCCTTCATGAAGTTCCACATGTCGGCCTTCCTGCACATTGTCATTGCAGCCGACGAGGAGGCCTCAATGGAGATCATGGAAAATACCATAGTGAAGTGCAAATAGCGCATGTCTGGCAGTAACTTCCGCAATTCTATCGAGAGCGACGGCACGGTCTCTCGCAAGCTGGGCTGCGAGCAGATGAACCAGATAGTGCGTGCAGCACTGCCAATAGTGTTGCTGACGAAAGAAGGCAAGACGATTGGGGAGATCCTGGATGTGGCCTTGAGCCTGGAAAACCATGGGGTGTCACTTAGTTGTTGGCACCAGTTTCATTTTTTCTAAGGTTCGGAAGCTTCGAGAACTAGTTTTGCGAAGAATCGTTTCTGTTGGTCGCCCTAGAGCCTACGAGGTTCTCATATTCTTTCACGCGATCAGCATAAACCACTCGAGGCGCGGCAGCAAACGAGGAATCGCTTTGAAGAAGATAGATCAAACCGGAAAATGTCCCGATTTTGCTGTACAACCGCCAACTAGGATGTGGAAGAAGCTGGCGAAGGCAGCAGGAGTTCTGCTGTGCGAGGCTTTAGACGGACCCTACCTTCTGTTTCGTCCGCGCGTTCAACACTTTACGGCTTTGAAGTCACGCGCCGATGGCTTTGTAACCATCACACAGGAGACCACGCTGCAAGGAAGTGGGGCAGCAAGTATGGAAGAGAGCACGAGCAGGACAGTAGCGTGGATCCGAACTGCGGAGAAGGACGCAGCAATGCCGGCGGGTACCAGGCTGTTCTTGTAGAGCTGACAAGCCATCGTTACGAACGAAACTTTGTAATAGGTCAAGCACCGCAGCAACGGGTCGTATCTGCACCGATTTGAATTCCGCGATGTCCACTTGCGAACGGTGTTTGCCGACTTGAGCGAAAATTTTCGGGAGGAGTTGGGAATTCAGTCTGAATCGCCCGAAGAAGATGATGCCTGGTCAGAGGGTACCGAGGTGGAATCGGGGCTGTTGGATGCCAATTCCGAACACACAAGACCGCGTCGTCGTCGGCGGATGATAGTGCCGAGCACCACGGCCAGTGTGGGACTATCTGCGCAGCCTTGTCGTTTTCCGTCTTCCTGGTTGAAAGAGAAGGTGGAGCCGGAATTGAAGGCTAGCGACAACGAAGTAGGGGATGTGGTGGCACAAAGTTGTACGGGGCAGGGTAGTGAGGCTTTCCGGCCCATGCTCAACCCACTGGTGCCGGAGCCGAAAAACCCGCTTCGTCAAACACCAGAACCAGCCAACCTTTTGGCCCGTCTCCACCGCCGGAGTAGCTGTCGGAAGTGGCGCTCCACGATGAGAATCCATCGACGGACTTTCTGTCGGAGTTGCTTGACCTGATGAAGCTGGACTGCTGTGTCCATGGCTGCACTTTCTACGACCACCCCAATCATCACGCTAATGACTCGGGGATGGCCTGGAGGGTAGGGTTCAGCTGCTGTTGGCAGACCCTCCCTGGAACAACAGAAGTGGGCGAGGTGTGGACATCTCCGCCCATGATATCTTCACTAACGATGACCTGGACGCCTCCATCCCAAAACTCGACGCATTGCTTGCCAAAACCGGTCACAGAATCAGTTTCTGTACTGATCTACACCTCTGCATGCGGCTTTCGCGCCTCAAGCGTGACATTCGTCAGTTGTACGACGAGGGAAGTGACTGGGCCAGAGCATCGAGAGGGAGGCGGCAGAAGGACCTCGTGTGTAACGTGGAAGACTAGCCTAGGGTCCACGTTCGAGGGCGAGGTCATTAGACGCAAAAACCAGGTATAAAGGGACGTGGCCACGCCTTAGGCACGCGATGGGCTGTTCACATCTGGCGGAGGAATTTGCCGTTTGAGGTGCAGTTCACCCGGGTATTATACCAGAACGATGGGTATGTGCAGTGTTTGCACGCAGCCTGGACGAAATGTATGGATGGAATCCAGCGGTTGAAGTCCGATGAGGAGTTGGCAAGAGCTGACCATGGGAGTGAGATGAAGATGCTGCATCCTGAGCAGAAGAGCATCAAGCATATGGCCAAGCTCGTGGTGCAGTATTCGACACCGGGGGACCTTGCGGTGGACCCGCTCAGTGGTACTTGCGCGTCTGGAAAAGAACGCCTAAGGCTTCCGAGCCATCGCCGGTTTGTAGGGTGCGAAAAGGAAGACGACTACGTAAGTCAAGCTCTACGGAGCTTAGTTATGGCGTTTTGCAAAAGAGCTGTAAGAACCGCGGGCGACACTAGTGGCTCTCCGCGGGGTGTGGAGCTTGGCACAGGTTACCTGGTAGGTATGAAACCGGCTGTGTCTGCCAGTTGGGGGCGCAACCCTGCGGGTGCTCCTGCTCGGCGTCCCTGGTATCAATGTCTGCCGGACTACATAGTACGGTGTATTACGAGCTACGCCGGGGGTCCCGTGATTTTCCTGCGCTATTGATAGGCGTCGGTAGACAACTAGCCGGCGGAGTACCAGCCCCTTCTGGGCACGCAAAAATTACTAACATTACGGGCGGTGGAAGCGATGTCCTAGTGTGTGGTGATGCGTCCGTCGAGGGGAGAGGACGAGGTTGTGCGACTCGGGATGTTTTCGGACCGAGTCTCCGTGAAAGGAAAGACGAGTGTCCCCTTTTATGGCACGCTTCTATGCTGATACTTGTGTGGGCGCACGCGGGAGAAGACCAAGATCTACGAAGGTGGAGTTCTGGGAATACACAGAGAACGTTTCAACCGCGTAGACCTTACCATGGAAAGGCGAGCGGAGTCCCGCTATGGTCCGAGGCATAGTTTATACGTCGTATCCGCATCATGTAGTGTTGCCGGGGACGTTAATGATGCTCGGTACTTGCCTGGGATTGAGAAAGAGCGAAACAGAGGTACGTCCGGAGCGTGAGACACAAACATAAGATTTTACGAGGCTCGACGGAAACTGCCGCAGAAAGCTCTACGTTCCCTGAACACCGTGACGATCCGTGCGACGCGTGAGATTCTGAAGGACAAGGAGCTGTTCATAAACTACGGGGATAAGGTCAGCTCCTAAGTACGTGGTAGGAACTTCCAAAATACGTTGCTGGTAGAGAAAATTAAACACTACATGCCAGTTTGAGAACTAGTTCCGGAGAGCGAACCACAGAATAGCGTCTAAGATGGACTCGGGCTCAGTCGAAAGAAAGGTCGCCCAGATAAGTGGGCGATTTTGGAGCCGCTACAGCGCGCAAATGACGTTTGAGAAGGAATGAAAATTTAGAGTAGGGCGGTCTCAGTACTGACAAGGGCTGAGACCTATACATGTGAAAACACATGAGCAGGAGGATGTGCGCAATCTGACGCGAAAAACAACGGCCATCTGCCCATGTTTTTTCATGTGTGCAGATTTGAACTTCTATTATCAGTGACACCTCACCAGTATTAAGAATCACATACTTTTCAACGCGACGAAATTTACGATTATAGCCTGGCTCTAACGTCGAGTCGAGGTTCAGTTTGCTCCTATGTTTCATGTACTACGTGTAGGAGCTATTCAGCACAAAAAGTGTGGCCTCCCGGTCTGCACAGCTGAACTGTAGCACGGCTACGGTAAGGGAGGAGTGAATTGATAGCGTCTGTACTCTGCACGTGCTTCTAAGTATAAGTGGCCGTACAGCGTAGGAAGAAAGTTGTTTCGTATGAAAGGATGCCGACTCGTCTGTACGCTCAGCACTCCGCTGCCATTAGGAACACTTCGGCGCAAGCCACACGGTGCAAGATGAAGGAATCCGTGCGCGCATTGTTAATCAGTGCAGGGTCGATTCACAAAGCAAGCTTTACTTCACGAATGAAGCGCGAAGGGCAGAGCTACTATGTTTGAGCCCTGCGACACAGGTCAACGTCTCATGTTCGGCACGCACTGAACTGACGCCGTCTAGCAGTACTCTTCCGATCTGCTACCCATTACGCGGATTACATGTTAGCCCTTCTTTGCGTTCCACTGTGCTTACAAAACTGTCCCAGAAATCAGCGCAGAGCTTTACACATCATCTCTTGCCATATAACGTCTGCAAGATTCTGGGTGAACCAGTGCAGACGAACATCAGCCAGCATATTGCTCAGCGTCGTGGAGCCGCAGATGGCAAATATTGTGCGTAGCGGTCGTCAGTACAGTGGCGAGAAATCCGTCGGAATGCAGTTAAGAGTGTCAACGGTCCAAGGTAAGCTTATCCACGTGAGGCCGGCTTTAGGCCAACATGTGACATTGAGGTACGTAACGTAAAACGCGGAATTGCAGTGTACTGCACAATGCGCAGTACGAGCTGGATGTTTTGGCAGGAAATGGATTGCGAGTAGGGGGTGAGGGCGTTTACCAGAGGCGGCAGTTCAAAATGTTTTTATGTGGAAGTCGGCGTCCATGCGAAGAACCGCCGTCCTACACGAACACCACGTTTCGGAATGCCACGGGAGTCAGCATTCCATGGAATTCCAAAGTTTGCAGTATGTGTGGAAGGTTTACTAGTGTACTGCACCGGGCGGCCGTTCGCGTCGTTTTCCGGAAACACAGACGTGGTCCCGTATTACTAGCTGATATACTACGGCAGTTAGAAGTCCACGGTGCAGTTATTCGATGTGTCTAGAGCTGGACGCGGATGCCCCCGTGGTGCAGTAGCCTGATATACCTCCCATCCATACTACACCTTTTGAAACTTCACGGAATGCTGACTTCCGTGGCATTTCAAGAAATGGAGTCCGTCTATAAAGGCGTGGTCTTGTGTGACCGCCCACCTCGGAACGAAGAAATATTTTGATGGACCGAGTCCGTTGACCGGCTGCATCGACTACTCGCAGTTCATTCGTCGATAGAGCATCCAGATCGTACTGCGAATCGTGTAGTACACTGCAGGTTTATATCGCACCATACAGACCTTGACGATGCGCAGTGACCAATAGTCTGCGTCACGAGGATAAGCTTTTCTTGGAACCTCAATAATCGAAAAAGCCTTCCCAACGATTGCGCACCACTGCCGTGAAGACTGCTACTCGCACTTTGCGCTGGCTATGGATCTTGAAAACCGAGCATCGTCCGCAGCCATGTTCAACTGCATCGGCTTACCTTCAATTGTGCCGGCAGGATACGGGAAGAGAGAAAGTAGGATACGGTGCGCTGACTTCTGGGACAGTGACCTACCTACACAGACACGGACACCATGGGTATCGCGTGACGCAGGTAAGAAGTCGGAGAAACTACGAGCACTGGCCCATGTCGTGTGGTTTGTGCGTCCCGCAAACAAAGTCGATTAAATGTGTCGGGAGGCTCAATCGTATTGTCACCGCTCGTATGAGTTGCGTTAGCGTAGTAGTGTCTGCTCAGTGCATCGTTCCTTCACTGATCAATAATACCCGCACAAATTGATACATGAGGCACGGCATGGCTTTCGACGATTTGTCGCCAAGTGCACCACTATGCTGAGGCCTACAAAGGGTTTAACCTCGAGCAGTACGGAGCAGCTTTCTGCTTAAAATATACAGCCACTCATCCTTCTTAGGAAGACGGCCTCAAAGATGCTACCGTGTTACTCCAAATTTGTCGTCGGCACGGTACGTATGACCGTCGCACAACAGGAGTCGCAGACTCCTTCCACTACTCGTACCTGACACGTAGCAAACGAAGCGTAGAAATGAAGTATACCTCTAGTCGATATCAAAGAGTTAGTATACTTTTATATCGATCCGTTGAAAATTAAGCGCGTTTTAAAAGGCGCGTGGTGTCATTAATGACGAGGTCTAAGATCCGCTCACGTCAAAATAGATCAGTGTATAGATATTGTCTTTCAGGTTGAACTTCGTGGATCCATTTGCGCATGGACAAGCTCACGAACAGGTCCCAGCTCTCTTTGCTGATGCCGCCCTGCGATTATATACTTGCATTACTTTTGAAACCTTTGTTTTTCAACTACAGCACCCCCCTAAATTGCCCCATTTTCGGAAAGACCACGCAGGGGATAGAGAGCGAGTTTGTCTGAGATTCTTTGGTGTAGCATACTGACTAGAACTATTCGCCCTCCTACGTAGTATTTAATGTATACTCACTGAACGTTTTGCAACGAGCGCCTTGTAAAGCTACCGAATCTTCATCAGTAAGATCCAAGAAGATGAACAAGGTCTAGGGGTCCTTGGAGGCCAATCGGATACCCGTAAGTCCGGCCTCGTTATCCCTACAACTGCTGTTCTTGTGTATGTATGTAAAACAAACTGCATCCGCGCCATCCGCACTGGCGGAAATCTTACCTCTGCTACTATTTGTGTCAGTACCAGGGGCGATGTCGATGGAGGGGATCTGCGGTAGCCCTTTCAATACGTAGAATACCTTATCCCGCACAATTTTCACTTCCAGCATGGTATACATATTGTCTCGTAACATCACCTCATAACTAGTGTGTTCCTCATATGCAGCCGCTGCGTCCGTGAGATACTCGTGTTTGAGAACAAGATATTTCGGCGGCACGACGATCTTTCCAATTCTAGACGACGCCGCTGCTGACACCAGCTTGTTCCCTTTCCTGTATGATAACGCTTGCGAGTGGTCGCCCACCTCCAAAGGGAAGTCAACCGCCATGTTCACGATTGCTAAAAATCACAGGGTCCTCGATATGGATGTCCAGTCAAAGTCACCGTGGGGCGCTTCCTCCTGGCTGACATTCCAACGGAGCAGAAACCTACCCCTACTCATAGGCCTGAACGGGTTCCTGCCGGATATCCTCCGCAGACCGATGTAGGGGGTAAGCTGACGAGCTCACGAGACCTGCCACGCACGACTTCACCAAGCCCACGTCCAATCCTCTTTTTACTTGCAAGCTTTTCTCACCGTGGTCTGTGTGCTGGAGTAGCGGGGGAATCCTGACCACCGGTTACCAATGTCCCTCTCGTCTTTGCCTATATCCACTGTCGGATTCGACCATTTCCCATTCGGCAAGGGATCTGCGGCACTCTCCTCGTCGAATGCGCCCGCAATGACCGACCAGAACTTCTCAACCAGAGAAGGGTTCGATTCGCGGGTTAGCGTCAGCGGCTCGAGGCTTCCGCGCCGAATGCTGCTACAGATAGTGAAGTTATCAAGGCAAGTGTGGCCAAGGTCATGAAGCTCACTCTATTTGTTCTTGAAAGTATGCAAATCTACAGCCACAGTCCCAACCCCCGCCTAGCAGAGTCCTCCACACGTTCATCTAAGGCCAGTGAGGATTCCAGATGCCCGGATCCGGATCCCTACCACGACGCCCACCACAGTCCTCGTAGCTCGCCATGAAGACCTAAAGGCGATGGATGACTGCGATATGCTGAATCACTGCGTATGAGTGCGTTCAGTGCTCGACGGATAGGTAACTTGGACGAAATGCCAGCGTGGAATGCGAGCTGTCCCCCATCATCGACTGCAAGGGCCCTCCTTAGTCATATGGCGGGACAAGGCGTACAGATACATCCCAAGATTCGTAGCTGCGATCGTAAAATGGCATGTTGTCGGTAGTACTGACATGCAGCTAGAGTGCGACCCGGGCGTCATATGTATCAAGGGCACCTTCAGACTATTTGGTGTTCTTGTTGGCCGCCCTTGTCTCCTGGGCCTTCTCGGTCTTCTCCTTCGGGATCTAAGCTTTCTCCACGAGTTTTCACTTGCACTGCCTCACAATTTTTCTGACCCCGCCGGAGTCATCCATCTCGACAGCCTGCACAGGTCGAGGCGTTGACCATTACAACGGTGCAGTGGCCCTCTTTCTGTAAAGCTCTTCCACAGCAGCCAGCGCTGGCGGGGCCGGATGTGGCGGAACAGAATATTCAGAGGCAGTTGGGCGCAAAGCAGAAGCACGCTGGGCATAGCTGAGTCGGGAAGGGGCAGCGGTTAAGATCGTCGCCCGTACCGAGGCGGTTGTCTTCCTGGGCAGGAGCAAGGTGCCCAGTGACTTTCTCCGCGAATCGTGTAGCATTCAAATCGCGCAGCCTGTACAAATCTTCCCTACAGTCGTTCTTTCTCTTCGAGAAAAGAAGCGTCTGGTTACAGAAGAGAACTTCAGCGAAAGTTCTGAGGCGCTTAATTTGCGACATATTTGTCTCCAGAAAGTCGTCAAAACTCAGGCTGTCGCGCCTTTTATACCTCTTGAACGAATCGATCCCGAAGCGGGAATAACGGGCACACTCGCTCGTAGAGAGCCTCGCAGTAGGATTTCGTGTCGTTATCAGGGATGTTGAGGAACCACCACGCGGAAGTGAAGAAAAGAGAAGTATCAGTAAGGCTCTCCGACCAAAGATTTGTATCGTCGAGGTGCGCGATGCCAAGCTGCTGGGACGTCGACCTGTCGCTGCTAGAGTTTCTCAGAGCTCTCACGAGGCATGTGTGTTGGAGAAAGATCGTCGCCGGGCGTACGTCTCGGCGGTAGGTAGATAGGCCGGTTGAAGGAAGTATCGTGACCTTCTTGACTGCTTTCCCGGTTCCCTTCTGTTAGAGCTCGGACGAGTCCAAGTCGTTCTCGGCACCGCGAGCTTGTAAGAAATGGATGAAACCCATGACTAGAAGAAAGAACGACTTAGCGGTGACGAGGAGTACGGCAAAGGTGTTCCGCTGAAACGCGTCGGACATCGTATTTGTATCCGTGATGTCCCATTCTTCCTTCCGGCGGACAAGTTGCGCGGGAAGGCGCTTGCCAGCCTACAACGTGTCGTCGATATTGGCTCTTAGGCACGGGACGGCTGCGCGGAGATGATGGCGGTCAATCAAAGCCAACTTCACGCTGTGCTCCACACGGAGCCGTCCCACATGGTCTTTATAGCAATATCCAGTAGCAACGGAGTGTTTCAGCGTCGCACAGTGACCAGTATGATCCCAAGATCGTATTCGTAGCACCGCTCGGCGATTCTGAATTCAAAGCCACCCATGGTGGAGACCCTCCTCTCGCGAGAGATGTAATTCAAAATACAGACTTACGCCTTGATGAGGCTGTAGTCGGCTAGCAGCAAATCTCGACAGCATACCAGCCCGTCTTCCACCTCCACGGTAATCACATCGGAACTATCACTACCGCAAATCTTTGGTAGTATACAGTGGTCGTACGAAGAGCGCGTTCAGCCCAAGGCATGCAGGCGTAGGCGCTTGCGACGAGCCGGGTCCGATTTGCACGGTTGTACGCGCGCTTCGACCCAAAAATTTTCGTCCTCCGCCGCATTCTGCGGTTTTAGCTACGACTGTACTTCTGGCCGCGTGTCCGGGGCGGTTGTAAGCGATTTGCCGGTGGAGGTTGAGATGGGAAGTTCGTAGGTCATTTCGGAAAGACGTGGGATGTAAGGAAGGGCGTAGTATAAGAGTAACGGAGGAGAGATTTTGTCATGGAAGGGTACAGAAAATGAATGACAGTCTCTGCGGTCGTGAGGGTGGGTGGGTGGTGGAAAAGACTGCGGAGACACAGCGACGGAAGTTGTAGCGCAAGAAAAGCCGCCAAATGAAGGCTAAAGAAAGTTGAGCGGGCGGGCTCGGGTACTGCTGAAAAATTGGGTAGACATACGCCCTTCCAAACCGGCTACAACATCATAACTCAGTGTCTGAAAAATGTGCGAACTTCAAAGTCAAATTGGGTGTCCTTACTAACATGGGGAGTGAACTGCTCACGTGAAAAGACGTGAGCAGCCGGACGTACAAAGTTCCAAACAGATATGAAGTCCGAACAGCTCATACAAACCTAGAGGAGCAGACCGCTAGATCTTTCATTCTTCCCGACCCTTGAGTTTAAGTTACCGTTGGTTTGCACGCATTCTCTCTCTTGTAGTGGTCGCAAAAGTGCCCACTTTCCTGGGAGACTATTATCACAGTAAAGTCCAGGTCCTTCCCTACGGTATCCTTGACCGAGAATATTCTCAGAAACTAATTCCTGCATTCATACATAGTGCTGATGATTGTTTTACGGCACATTATTTAATATAATCCTACCTGGTGCTTACAACATGAGCGTATCTCAGCAGTTTGTGAACCCATCCTCGCTTTTCAGAGTCTCACACCGCGAACAGATCGTAACGACGATCAGTGAACGTGTGTCGCCCTGAGCTGTCTCTCGCTTATCCTCATAGACCTCCTCGTTTACGTCTCGCGCTCTAGGTATTTCCTGGCTTCCTCGTTCTCATACGGATCTAAGTACCAAGCGTTATCCAGACACTCAGCAACACAAAATGGAGCACGTAGAGTGTAGACCTTACGCCACAAATCCCCACGGGACTCTGCCCGCCTCTCGAGGAGAAGACCTACCCGAATGAACTGTTCTTGGTCTGGTCCCAAACATCCACTGTCGTAGGTCTTTATCTCATCCCGCGTGTGGCAATGCTATTTTGCCAACGGTACCATCCTTTAGAAGAGGACCCTCGTCTATACTCTTACTATAACCTGGGTTCGCAAACGCCCTGAGTCCACCACCTTTATGTTCCCGATCCGACGGACGGACCACTATACTGGCCACCATGGCTTCGAACTCCTTCGGTTTTAATGGGTCCTCCGTGTACAAGAGGGCTGGTTACCGCGTGGTCTGGTTCTATGTACATAGATGTGATCAGCGTAAAGAGTGCATATGATCCACGGCCTTCTCCGCAATAAACCGGATTATATAGTCCGGTCGGTGTCAATACCCTGGACACCCAGCGGGATCATCACCAGACCTCCTGCACATTCTCGCAGAGGTCTTCCGTTTCAGGCCAGCCAATTGTGTCTCTAAAAAGCTACCAAACCCGTTGGGAGGCACTCATGTCTCACTCGGTGCTCGCACTGCTTTCGCAAAAAGCTTGACAATGCTCGGTTGAGTCCAACTGACACAGTCGTCATCCTGGCCGCGCTCCCCAAAATGGCATTGATTGGACCGTCCTACACATCGTTTTGCAGTCGCGCAAGGACAACCCAATACGTCTACGATACAATCTTCTCATGTCGAGTACTGTGACATCTGCTCGCTTATGTGCTCACTGGTCTTCTCCGCAGATAGAAGCATGTGCAGGCGATTCGACTCGTGCAGTCTTCTCACCATCTCTCTGGGCCCCAGTTCCTGGATTCTATCCATACAATGCGAACATGCTGTGCGCCAAAACTGCGAATACCCGCTGCATTGGTCGCATACCCATGCAAGCTCCACCTCAGGTGTTGCGATCCCCCACCAGAATTAAACAGCTTTTCGGGTGTGGTAGGCGCCGACACATTCTGTTATATCCACATTTTGCGTGTAATAAACTTGGGCTCTGACATGTAACATCGGCTGGTCTTACACGCTAAACTTTGGCCCGCCCACTGCCTCCATCTCAACACACTGCCCCCATCAGTACCCTTATCAAATAAATCTTGGTTTCTCCGCTTCAGCAGCATCAGCCGCGTGCCAGACTGGAGACTACTCCAGAACACGATTTCTTCGCTGGTCTCGGCAAGCGACGAGCAGAATATAGGGGTGGCCGCGCCCATGTCCTTGTGAGTGAAGAATTCATGGGGAGAAATGTCCACTCCTCGCTTCCCTCTCGTGTTGAATAAGGCGTCCCTCAACAGCAGCTGGTTCTCATCGTCCAATCGATCGCCCAAATTGTCAACGCGATGATGCACAGGATCGTGAAAACTGCCGCTGCGGACGCGGCAGTACGAATTAAGCATGTAGAGCAGATCGGCAAGAAGGGCAGTCAACATATTATACTTGTGGAGCGGCTCTTCCAACGTTCCCTACGGCGGAGGCAACATGGTAGTATAGTTGGCTCGCTCGGGCGCTACACGAGGGAAGTCTTTCCGGTGCGGCAGATATGGGTTCGAAGGGGACCCGACACTGACTATGTTTCTGGAAATGGATGCGGATGTCTACCCAGTGCAGTAGCGTAGTGGACCACAAACCCGTCCTGCACATTTTTGGAATGCCACGGCATGCTGACTTCCTTGCCATTCCAAAACGTGGAGCTCGTGTAGTACGACTGTTTTTCGCATGGACGCCCACTTCCAGAAAAACAATATTTTAAACTGCCGCGTCCATTGAAAGCGCGCATCTACCACCTACAGCTCATTTCCTAGTCAGACATCCAGCTCGTACTGCGGTTTGTGCAGTACACTGCAGTTCCACATCTCACCTTACCCTCGTCGATGCCACATGATAGCCTATAGCCTGTCTCACGTGGATAGGCTTACCTTGCACCATTCACACTCTTAATTGCCTTCTAACGGCTTTTGCTCCACTGCACTGAAGACTGCTACGCGCGATATACGCCATCTCTGGCTCTACGAAACTGAGCATTATGCTCGGAGATGTCTGGGTGCACGGGCTCACGCATAATCTTGCCGACGTTACTTGGCACCACATGATGTGTAAAACTCTACGCTTATATGTCGGACGGTATTGTAAACGTAGCGGGACGCAAAAAGGGACTGACTTGTAGCTCGCGTAGGGCGTGGAACATTGCACGAGTGCTGCTGGACGGCATCAGTCTAGTGTGTTCCAAACATAAGACGTTTAAAGGAACGGCGGGGCTGAAACATAGTGGTCCGGTCCTTGGCGATGCGTTCGTGTAGTAGAGCCGGCTTTGTGCATCGCCCCGCCACTAGTTACCAATGTGCGCACGAATGCATTCATTTGGCACAGTGTGGCTTGCGCCGAAGTGTTGCGCACCGCAGCGCAACGGTGAGGTCTACAGTCGAGTCGGCAACCTTCTTATACGAAACAACTTTCTTCCTACGCTGTACGGCCACCTACACTTAGAAGCACGCGGGAAGCACAGACCCCACGATTTCAGTCCACCCTTGCCGTCGACGTGCTATAGTTTACCCGTGCAGAAAAGTAGGCGTACAATTCTTGTCCTGAACAGGTCTTACGCGTATCACCCGGAGCGTAGAAACCACCTGAACTTCAAGTCGACGTCAGAGAGAGGTTGTAACCGTGTATTTCGTGGCGTTTAAAAGTAAGTATGTTTTGAGAGCAGTGGGCTGTCACTAGTGACAGGAATTGAGATCTAGCCACGTGAAAATAGATGAGCGGATGGATGTTGTTTTGCACATTAAATTTCGCGCATCTATCTGCTCATGTGTTTTCACATCGGTAGATCTCAGCCCCTGCGAGTAATGAAACCCTTCTAGTCTATAGCTTCATTACTTCTGTACCCTCATCTTCCTCCTGTCGCGCAAAATCGCCCGCTTTTCTGGTTGACATTCGTTGCGGCTGATCCCAAGTTTTTCTCAGCCCCTATATGTTGGCCTGCTCGCCTGGAAGTGGTTCTCAAACTGGCATGTAGTGTTTAAGTTTGTTTTACTTCACGCCATTCAGCGACTCCTTCGTAAAGCTACCAAATCATCCTCACCATTTGTTGGAACAAGAAGTAACTCCTCGGGTTGAGCACAGTTCGAACCATCATCTCTAGGGCTGGTTTCTTCTGCCCTACTACTCCCGTCCGCGTCCGAGTATGCAAATCGAACCACGTCCGCGTCTTCACGACTGTCCTAGTCTTCACCTCTGTCACTTCTCCTATGACTAACACGGGCCATCTCACTGGTCGAGAACTGCGGGAGCCCATTCAGTGCGTAGACCGCCTGTTCCGGCAGACCTTTCCCTTCTGGAATAAAGTACACATGGTACCGTACCGTCACTCATCCGCAATGCGGTCCTCATACCCAGTCCCGGCGTGCGTGAGATGCCCATGCCCGAAGAACACAGAGTGGGGAGGGCCAATGATCTTCTTCAACTTGAACAACGCCGCCGCTGCCGCCTGCTCGCTCTCCTCCCCGTATGAAAACCCGTGTGAAAGGCACAGACCCACAACGGTAAGCCCACTGGCCCGCTCACGATGGCAAAAATGCCGAACGTCTTCGCTTTCAATGACGCATCAGAGGCACTATGCGGCGCTTGCCGGGGGCAGTCCGTCCGAATAACCAGAAACCGACCCCCGTCTAAGGTATGAACAGCTACCTCTCAGATATCTTCTTCAGTCCGACGTAGGCAGTAAGCTGACCCACCCACGCGTCCAGCTGCGCACGCCTTCGCGAAGCCCACACCCAATCCCTCCTCGATTTGCAAGCTTCCATCACCAGGCTCCGTGTACTAGAGTCGGAGGCAATTCCCACCTCTCGGTTTACTGCGTCTCTCTCCTCTTCCCCCTCATTGACGATCGGATTCCACAAGGTCTAATTTGGCCCCTCTCCCGGTGCACTCTCCGCGTTGAATGTGCTCGCCTTGAACGAAGACAACATTTCAACTGGGGAAAGCTTCCTCTTGGGCGTCAACATCAGGGGCTCGAGGCTTCCGCGCGAAATGCCGCTGGAGTCAGCGTAATTCTGAAGGCACGTGTAGCCGAGGTGCTGAAGCTCGCCTTGTCGCCTCTCAAAGTAGGCGTATTCCCTGCTGCGATACTCACCCCCGTCTGCTACGTCCCGCCAGAAGTGTGTCTCAGAACGGTTGCGCTTCCAGATGTCCAGACTCACACCGATACTCTCCAGATCGGTAACATGCACGTAGCTCCCCATGAATAACTGAAGCCCATGCATGGCTACGACGCTCTTCACGGAGAGGTACAAGTGCTCCCGGTGCTCATTGGGATATGGATGGGAAGTAGCCAGAGCATGGGGTGCACGTCTTTCCCCATTCCCAGCCGCAACTCCTTTTCTTCGTGATCTGTCAGCCCAACGTATGCCAGATTTTCCCAAGTGTTGGGTGTTTCTTCGAACACCACGGTCTTGCCCGCACTGCCGAACGGCAGCTGGTTCGTAACCATGCAGTCGAACATCTGCGGGGCCCCTCCCCTTTGGCCCGTGTTCTCTTGGGCTGCCTCGGTCTTCTCAGCGAGTGCTCGTCTCGATTGCCCCGCTGCCCTTTTCACTCCAACAGATTTCCCCGCCTGCACACTCTCCACAGGTCGAAGCGTTGGCCGTGGGGAGGGTGCAACCGTTGTCTCCCTGGCAAGCGCTTTCGGCGCGGACATCACTTCCGGGGCCTTCCGCACCCGGACTATAGGCTAGAGTGCTATCGCGTGGGAGGCACGAGCACGCCTGGAAGAGCGGCGTGTAAAAGTCACAGCAGCTGCGGTCGTCACGCCAGCTGGGGCGGTGTTGTTGCTGAGCCCGAAAGCAAAGCGCTCAGTTACCTTTTTCGCGAAGCACGTAGCACACACCTTGCTGCGCTTCTCCAGACCTTCCGCAGAGTCGCTTTCTCTCTTGGAAAAGAGGCGCACCCGGTTCAGACAGGGCTCATTGACGGAAACTCTGAGGAGTTTCAATTGAGCAATCTCAGTCCCCAGAACTTCGTCATAGCTAAGGCCTGTACCCTTGCCATACTCCTGAAACAAGTCTAGGCAGGCTTGGAAAAGGTCGTGCGCGCATGCGAAGAAATATTCAGGTTCAAACTTTCCGTCGCGGTCCGCGTTGTTGATGAACCGCGACGCGGAAGTAATAAATAGAGCTACGGCGTGACCGTTCTTTGACCAAAGATGCCGTTCATCGAGGTAAGTGATGGGGAGCATCTCAGAGATCGAGGTGGTAAAGGTTCAGTCGCGCAGCAATTTCACGAGGTCCAGTTCTCGGAGAAAAATCTTAGCTACGCTTATGTAGCGGCGGTAGGCAGACGGGTTGGTTGCTCGGAGCAGAATGGCCTTGGTCATTGCTTCCCCAGATCTCTCCTCACGCAACGTCAGTGGGTGCATGTCGTTCTCTACGGCGAGAGCCTGCATGAAGTGGATAACACTCATCCGGCAGTGGAAGAACGACTTGCCGATGTGGACCAGTCCGGCGGAGTGGTTCTGCGACAACTCGTTGGACAGGATTTCCGTATCCGTCATGTCCCGTCCATCCTTTCAGCGGATGAGACGCCCGTCGAGGCGCTGGCGAGCTCATGCCGTACCGTCCGTTTCCTCTTTCAGGCTAAAGACAGCTTGGCGGCGATAAAGGACGTCCAGCATAGCACACTTCACACCTTCGTGCAACACCGTGCCGTCCTCGATGGTCTCATCAGCTACATCCGGTAGCGAGTGATTGGCGCACCGTCGTACTGTGACCGACATGACACCAAGGTCGTATTTGTAGCCGCGCTCAACCATGCTGGCGTGGTGGCCGTTGATGGTGCCGTCTGTGCTTTCGCGAAGAGCGTGCTGCGGCTGTATGGTCTGCGCAATATTTACGTAGACTTTGGTGGACTCGTAGTCGGCCGTTGTGAAAGTCCGACAGGACATCGGCTGCTCCACGACCTCTCCGGCAGCCAGATCTGAGTCCTCACCGTCCAAAGTCTCTGGTGCCAGACAGCGATCAGACGATGGGCGCACCTGGCCGCACGCATTCCGGAATTGGGGTTTGCGTGGTCGGAACTCTGATGCATGGGGATGCACGCCCGCTTTGGCCCGGAACTCCTCCCGTGTCGCCGTTTCCAGCAATTCCAGCAGCGCATGTACCCCCGGCTGCGGCTCCGTGGCCACTGTGACCGGGTCGCGGGTGGAGGTTGTCATGGGAAGTTTGTCGATCATTTCGGATGTACGCCACTTGCGAGAAAAGACTAACAATGGGAACAAAGGAGGAGGGATTTTATAATGTAAATGCGGAGAAGACGAGAAAGGATCCGTTTGCGGGGGAGGCTGCACGGGGGATGGCTGAGAATGGAAAGGCGGAGAGAAGAACGTGGTAGCGCGAAAGGGTTACGGACACGGCAACCAGGAAAGGTTGAACGGGCACTGTTGGCAGCAATTATCGCCGCGCACAAGAAAAACAAATTCTGAGCACGCCACAATAGCTCCGTTTCAGGTTTGAAAAGCATGTACTTTGTCAGATCGGTGGAGTGTCACTAGTGACAGGGGTCCAGATCAGCACATGTGAAAATACATCGCCGGTGGATGTTCTTTTTCATATTAACTGTCGCACATCCATTTCCTCATGTTTTATTACCTGTATAGATCTCAGCCCCTGTCAGTAACGGAAACCGCCCGCACCCTAAATACTCTCCTTATTTTTCCAATGTTCGTGAAGGGGGCCCTTTTTTTCGTAATTGCTGTTACGGAACAGAAACGTGAACATGTGGGAGTATTTCGTGTTCCTGGCCTCGACCCTCCCCGTCCGCAGTACAAACGGCATACCCCTGCTCCCGCAGCACAACACTTCACCTTCTTGTGATACCAATGTATCGACGCGTTCCTCCCTGCTTTCCTTGGTTCGTCCTCGTCTCTCCTCGCTGTATTTCGATCCACGTGGTTTTCCTTGCTTCGCTTGCGATGTTCTGCTCCTCCCTCCTTGCATCCGCATCAGTCCTGAGTTTCTTTCCCTCTTTGGTCTCTCATCGCACTGGGACAATGGAGCGGACTGAGCTCAGCCGGCCCGGGATAGCGGGCGTGTGGTTGCCTGCCTTTATTGGGGTTCTCTCCTCATCCGAGGTGATCGCGAAGTTCGGCCTCGCGGAGATCCACATGTCGGCCTTCCTCCACTTTATTATCGCAACAGACGACAAGGACTCACTGGCGATTAAGGAAATTACCACAGTGAGGAGCAAGCAGTGTAATCCTAGCAGCGACTTCCGCACTTCTATCGAGAGCGACGAGCCGATCTCTCGCGAGGTGTGCAGCGAGCAGACGAAGCAGATAGTGCGCCCAGCGCTTTCAATCGTCTTGCTGACCCGAAAAGAGAAGAGGATTTGGAAGATCGCGGCTGTCGTCCTGAGGCAGAAGAACTACGGGGTGTCCCTTATTGTTATCACCAAGTTCAATCCGTCTAAGGTCAGCAAGGTATAAGAAGTAGTTTTGCCAGGGACCTTTTCTGCTGGCCGCCCCAAAACCTTCGAGGTGCTGACGCTCTTCCACACGATCAGTGTGTACCTTTCGAGGCACGGTAGCAAACGAGTATTTGCTTTGAAGATGATAAATCAAACTGCAAATCGTTTCGTGTTTGCTGTCCAGCTGCTAACTCGGGCGTGTACGAAGCTGGCGAAGGCAGTGGGAGGTTCGGAGTGTGAGACGTTAGTCGGAACCTACCTTTTGTTTCGTCCGCGCGTTCATCACTTTGTGGCTGGGAAGTCACGCGCTGATGGCTTTGCACCCATCCCGCAGGCGACCGCGCCGCAAGGGAATGGGGTAGGAAGTGTGGAGGAGGGTACGAGCAGTACAGTAGCCTGGGGCTGAACTTCTGGGAAGGATGCGGCAATGCGGGCGGTTACCAGTCTGTTCCTATCGAGCTCGGAAGCCATCGTTACAAACGATACTATGAACGATGCCAGGCACCACAGAAACTGGCTGTATCTGCTCAGCTTTGAGTCGCGCGACGACCACTTGCCAAGGGTCTTTGCAGACTTGAACGGGGATATGCGGGAGGCCTCAGGGCTTCGCTGTGAACCGCCTGAAGATGATGGTGGCCGTTCAGAGTTTATCGAGGTGGACTCGGAGCTGTCGGATGCCGATTCGGAATTCAGAAGACCTCGTCGTCATGAGCTGGTGAAAGTGTCGAGCGCCACACCCAGTGGGGAACTATCTGCGCAGCATCCTCGTTCTTTGTCTTTTCGGCAGAAAGAAAAGATGAAGTTGGAACTGGGTGGTAGGGACAACAAAGTGGGGAGTGTGGTGGCACACAGTCGTATGGGGCAGGGTAGTGAGGCTTTCCGGTCCGCTCTCAACCGGTTAGTGCTGGAGCCGAACGAACCCCTTCGTGAGACACCAGAACCAGCCAATTGCATTAGCCCGACCCCACCGCCGCAGAATGTGTCGGAAGAGTCGCTCCCCGAGGAGTGTCCATCGACAGAACTTCTCGCGGAGTTCCTCGGCGTGATGAATTCGGACTGCCCTGTCTAGAGCTTCGCTTTCTACGACCTCCTCAATCATGACGCTGACGACTCGGGTGAGTACCTGGAGGGTAGAGTTCAGCTCCTGTTGACGGACCTTCCGTTCAATACGAGAAGCGAGCGGGTTGCGGACAAGTCTGACCATGATATGCTCACCAACACGGACCTGGACGCCTCGATCCCAACATTCGACGCATTGCTCGCCAAAACCGGTCACAGAATCATTTTCTGTACTGGTCTCCAGATGGGCATGTGGCTTTCGAGCCTCAAGCATTACAGCCAAGAGGTGTACGACGGGGCGAGTGACGAGGGCATTGCGTCGAGGGGGAGGCAGGAGAAGGACTTCGTGTTTAACGTAGAGGGCCAGCCGATGGTCGACGTCCGAGCTACTGGTCACTACACGCAAGAACCGAGTATAGGAGGATGCGGCCACGCGTCAGTCACGCAATGGACTGTTCACTTCTCGCGGAGGAATATGGCGCTTTGAGTGCAGTTCGTCAGGGTATGCTACCAAATCAACGGGTATGTGCAGTCTTCGCGCGCGATCTAGACGAACTGTATGGTTGGAATCCAGCGGTTGGAGCCGGGACAGGTGGTGGGAAAAGCTGACAAAGGGCGTGGCATGAAGTTGCTCCGACCTGAGGAGAAGATTATCGAGCACATGAGCGAGCTGGTGGTGCAGTATTCGACACCGGAGGACCGTGCGGTGGGTTTGTTCGGCGGTACTTGTGCGACTGCAAGGGCATGCCTAGGGCTTCCGAGACATCACCGTGTCGTGGGGTGCGACAACCATGACAACTACGTCAGTCAAGCTCTACCGATCTTGGTCAAGGCGTTTTGCGAAAGCGCTCTGAGCACCGCGTGCGACATCGGTGGCTCTCCGCGGGCTGTGAGGCTTGCCACAAGGTAATTGACCGGCGTGACATGGAACATGTCTACGACGAGGGGGAAGAGCCCTGCGAATGCTCATGCTGGGTGTCCCCGGTATCAACGTCTACTGGACTACATAGTCCGGATCATTGCAAGCTAAGCCCGGGATCCAATGCTTTCCCTGCGCTATTCACGAGCGTTTGTGGACAACTGGCCGGCGAAGGACCACGCCCTGCTGCACACGTAAGACCGGCTATCACTACCGGCTGCGGAAGCAAAGGCGAGGTGTGTGGTGGTGCGTCCGTCGGAGGTGAAGCACGAAGGTGTGGGACTCGGGGTGTTTGCGGACCATGTCTTCGCGAAAGGCGAGATGGTCCTCCCCTTGTATGGGACATGCCTGTTCATAGACTTGGTTGAGCGCACGCTGGAAAAGACGAAGCTTGACGGTAGTGAAATGTTTGGGGTAGACAAGGAACGTTTCAACGAGTAGCTCGTGTCGTTGAAAGGCAGGCGGAATCGCATGAAGGTCAGATGCATAAGAGGTACATCGTACCGGCCCCATTTTATGCGGCCAAGTTTGTGGATAACGCCAGGTACTTGCTTGAGGATGATGAGGAGCGAACTAGAGGTACGTCTAAAGTGCCAGACAAAAACGTGGAGTTCTTCAAGGATCGAGGTGCATTGTCGCAGAGAGGTCTACATTCGCTGACGACGGTTACCATCCGTGCGACGCATGAGACTCTGACGGGCGAGGAACTGTTCACAAACTACGGCGATAAGTCTAGGTTCTAAGTTCGTGGTAGGATCTTCCAAAATAGCCTGCAGATAAACAACCTTAAACACTACACACCAGTTTGAGAGCCAGTCCTGGGCGAGCAGCCCACACTACAGCCGCCGAGAAAGACTTCGGCTCAGCCGCAAGAACCGGCACATAGAAAAGTGGGCGACTTTGGGGCCGCTCTAGCATGAAAAAGAGGTGGGAGCAGTAAAGATAATTCAAACTATGGGGGTGTCAATAGTGAGAGGGGCTCAGTTGTACACATGTGAAAACACATCAGCAGATGAATCTGCGAAATTTAATATGAAAAACAACACCCATCTGCACATGTATTCTCACATATACAGATCTCAGGCTCTGTGACTAGTGACAACCCCCTAGTCTGAGATTTCACTACCTTGTCGAATGACCATTTGCGGGCCCTCCTTCGCTGCTTCCAGTCCTACCGTGGACGCTTACAATACTTGAAACGTCGGCAGACACTCTCCGCGTGTGCGTGAATTTGCAAGGGCCCCACTACCAGTAGTAGCTGCAGCTGGCACTTGTACTGCTCAGTTCACAATAACCGGGACGTAATTTTCAAGCCTGTGCTTTTCACCAAGTCCCTATCTGTCCTCTCCTACCTGTGCCACAGCTCTATATCGATGGCTCCGCCGGCCAGAACGACGAAAAGTGCTGTTCTGATGCGACGATCTCGCAAGTGCACCCACGAGCAGCGGGAAGGGGAGAGTGATGCCTGGGCTGCGCCTGTCGATGTGATTGCACCGAACCGCGAGCTTAATAGAACTCAGCGGCACCCGGCAGGCAGGTTCACGGGGGTTGTGCGGCCCCAGAAAACGCCGGCGGTGTCTCTATTCTGTCCAGAAGGTAAACAAGCTGATGGTGCCACTGTTCTGGCCACCCCCAGTGCTAATATAACACTAGCAGTTCCACCAGGGCGTGCTGCCAACCAGATGCGTCATTGTCGTGCGTCTATTCAATCTGACTACAGCTCGAGCACAGCCAGTTTCACCGTCCTGCCAGGAATCACGTCCACTCCGTGCGTCCGCACACCCGGCATTGCTGCCCCTGTGCGGTGTCACATCCGACTTGGAGTTGGGCAAACTCAGCGTGGGACCCTGCGCCCTCTTGGTGCATCGGCGGTGAGAACCTCTTCGTCATCACCTCGGCCCTTGCCGTCTGGATAAAGATTGAGACTTCCGCTGTAGCTCGCTCACAATCCATCTCGCGTGAGCAGACGGAAGAGCCACAAACGATGCTTGCTGAGCAGACGAACAAAGTCAAGGCGCAGGAGTAACAGATTGCTGGCCTCAAGGCAAGGGTCAACCACTACAAGGAGAAGGTACGTCAGGCCAATCGAGAGCTTCTTGAGGTGCGGGTGATGACTAAGAGAACACTTTTCGAATTCCTGCGAATACAGGGCGAATTCAAAGATGTGAAGGAGGAGAACGAGAGCCTACGCGTGGCTCGCTGGACTTCTGGTGCCACCAAGCAGGCCACACCGCGTGCTTGAACTGGACGTGGTCAGAGTCGCAAGCGTGTGACACAAGTTGGAACAAAGTACATTGCTGTTGCCAAGACCATCAAAAGCAGATTTTGCAACGGTGCCACCGCGAAAAAGTTGAGCTGGACCCAACGAGTTCTGTTCCAGTCCGGAACTGTGCAGACCGCAGTGAGCAGTCCGTGGCGGGGGAGGCTTCCGCGGACGGCCCGGAGGGTGTCATGCGGATTCCACGGATGTTTCTTGCGACGCGTAAGGAGTACCATTCGCGTACTTGCTACGATGAGATGACGGCTCTGGTTGGAACCGTGCGTGCAGAGCCCGGCACCGGGAACTGGTCATCCTTGTTTTTGGACGCCGCAACCCGCCGCAAGTGCGAGGAGTCTGTTTCAGCAGTCTAGGCTCTATGCGCAAGGATGAGGCAGACAATGTCTGACGTGATGAGGGCACGGAAGAGAAACGCGAGGGACAAGATGTTCGAATGCCTCAGGCATTTCTTCTCGATGTTGCCGAGGACAACGTTTGTATCGGACAGCGAGCGGGCGGAGCGCTCGTTTCAGGCACTTGAAGCGTGGGTGAAGCTGATGAGCTCAGAAACGGAGCAACGGACTGCAGACTTCTCAAGGTAGCGACTGAGCAAGGTCGAGAATCTAGCAAACGGTGATTACTCTGTACCGAAGGAGGTGTGTGATCCTGACGAGGGTGACGTACTGTATGGAACTTCTTCGGGGAGACATGTCCTCTACGACCTCAGAGTGTACCATGCGCAACAGCATAGGACATCCGCGTACGTGTCTATCATGCAACTCGCACATTTGGACGCCTGGGTGGCAACACTAGTATCCTGCCAGTAGCATGGTGAGGTCCGTAGCGGCCAGAGCCAACGCACTTACAGCCTGGTGTTTTCGAAGTACCTGCCTTAAGCCTTCGGCAACCACGCAGACATCATGCAGCGTTTGCGGCGTTCTTTGCGGCATTGCTCCGCAAGAGATGTCTCGGTATGGTTCTACTGTCCAGGGGGCGCTGTTTGGTTCTGTGAATGAGGAGATGGACCGGGCTGGTGAAGAAGATGGCGAGGATTTCTCAGGTATACGGCCCTGGAGTAGCCACAAACGTGGTGAAGGTGGGTTCAGAGAACAAATTTTATTTGGCGGTACGAACGATGTGGGTTTCGGACATCATCTCGAGTATGCTTCGCGGTGTTGTCGATTGCTATGTTGTACGTTCAGACTCATGCGAGGGACCGTATGTACTTTGCAGTGGCGCCTCTTTCCTGCCACGGATTCCCGCCACAACTTTGGATTCTCCCCGGCGCGCTGTTGTTAGAGCAGAGGGCGAGTAACCGTCGTCGCACAGAAGGGAGAGAAGGAATGAAACAGTTTTTGTACGTTGGTAGTTCACTACTCGGATTGTAGCTTTCTTGCGTATTTCATTCTAGTGCAGACAGAATGGCGTATCCGGTCGAGGGGAGGGTTCAGGTAGGACTGGCTGTGCATCAGGGTCTCTGTAGAACCTGTTTATTTAGACGCGATAGTAGAGCCAATCGAGTCGAGGAGTAAAAAGGGGAGTGTCGAAATCTGACCGCATCACATGAGCTGTCCCAACGTTCGCAGGTGCCTTGGACAGGCCGAACTGGGGAAAATCGAGAGCTTGGCGCCCTCGTTGCTGCATTTTTTGGCGCAGAACCGGATGTTCTGTGCGAATTACATCCTCATCTCGAGACAAGTGCAAGCAAACGCATTGCAGAATGTCATCAACAGCGTCGATTGGTGGAATACAATCCATGTACCAAACGGAGGCATACTCGGTAGGTTGTATTGATTCGCGGCCCTGCCTACGGACGTGAGACAGAACCTGGGCCACCTACACAGCGTTTGTGTGTTGATCGTCGTCAGCGGCCAGGAGCACGAAGCTGAATCGCGGCCGTTTCGTCGCGCCGACGCTGCTCTTTACATAAACGCGCTGAATGACATGTTTCCGCATTGCGTCGAGTCGAGTGATGTTCAGCTCGGGATCATAGTCGTTAACAGAAGGACAGAAGCCGCCGAGAACGTAACCATTTTTGACGAAATTAATTTGGAGAGTGTCATATGTATGGATTGAATGTTGCGGGAGAAGCTCGGCGCGGACAAGGTCCATAAGCACAGTAGTACCCTGGCCACCAAGCTGGACGAGAATATCGATGCCAATGTCGGGAGCTTCTCCGCGTAGTTTTTGTGGTATCGCGGCGGTGAGCTTGCCTTCTCGGTTCCCGAGGAGCGGCATGGCGAGGGTTGTCAAGTGACCGGGTTCACGGAGGTATATTCTGAGGCCTTACCTGACAAGAAGCACCCTGTTCCTATTATTTAAGTTCCTGTGCAGGGCTGTGAGGCGACAAGACTGAAAGACGGAGCCGGGATGCGTTCGAATGGCAGTACGGTTTTTGGAGTGGTGGATTCGGCGGACAGTTTCGTCCATGGCAGTTGCCCTTCGCTTGGAGGTGCAGCAGTAGTCTTGATTGAATGCAGTGTGAGAGTGCTCATGAATACCGGCATCTAAATTTTGTAGGCCTCCGAAGTTGTGGATCTCATCTGCAAGGTGGATGAGGAGATGAAACTTGAGGGTCTTGAGCCTGGTGGGGTGGTGGTCCCCAAAGATGTGGAGCATGGAGGTTTTCAAATTACTGACACGGTCCTTTCGGTTATGAGCTTTGGCGAAGCAGGAGTGCTTCTTTAGTCCCTGTCTCGAGCTGAGTATTAGAATGTCCGGGTACTGAGTGCAAACAAATGCAAGGGTCGCGGGGTCAGCTTCATCACAGCGACAGTCTATGATTCCTGTGATGATTGCAAAGACTATGAGAACGCACTTGTAGTGTTTGGTCTCCAGCATGCTACCGACTCCTTCATTTGTGTAGAGTCCGTGCAGGTGACTGCAATTGTTGGGGGCGGAGAACTCGACGTGTAGGCCGAGAACGTAGGAGTCCCCCTGAATGGCAGTCAGAACTGTGTAGACTCCACGAAGGGGAGCAGTGCGGGTGGTGCCGAGTTACTTCTGACTGTTGCCGGCAGAAGCTTGGGCTGTGAATGCGGCAGAGGAGTTCAGCCTAAGAAACGTGCAAGTCTTGATTAGATGGAGATGCCGGGGTGGAAGTTGTACAGCAGTTCTAAACCGAAAATGAGGTATTTGTCCAGACGAGAATTGTACAAAAGGAGTGCGCACGTTTCCAGAAAGAATGGGAACTTCCGCAGGGAGGACGTGGAGAGCGTTTGTTGCGCCTGTGCTGTGGCAGCTCGTGCCTGACCCGGCGTGCTCAGCAATGCATGAGGAGCGGAGTCGGCGTCGGGGTCGGCCAAGTTTCTGCGAAGAAGGATGGTGGACTGCGTGGTGCGCGGCGGGAACGAGGCGGACGAAGTGAGGAGATCCGAGGGTACTTCGCAACGGTGGCAGGATTGGCTGGTTCTCATGCCTGATCGAGTGCCGATGATGTCCTTCAACTTGGATATTTCATGACAGTAGCTGGTGACATTTGGGTGACATTTCCAGACACAATGGTAGGCATCTGGGCATGGAATGCTTTCTAGGGCCTTTCCATACAGAGGCGATAGCAGAGAGTGCAGGGCAGAGTGTAGTACGTAGGTTTCGGTGTCTGGTGCACGAGTTGTCGACGAAGATTCACGGACGTCAAAGTCTCTATCGTCCACGGTGGGGAAGAACTGAACGTGAAGATAGCCAACGACGGTGTGCCGGAAAATTATGCAGCGTGGGTGGAAAGCGGCAGTGAAGTTGAGGGGATTGAGATGCACGGGATACGCAGCAAGCGGGCTGTTCTTAAATGTAGTACCAGATTTATCCGTATAGATATATACGCAACCTACAAACGAGTGGGTCCCTCACGTCCCGGTGTCCCATATAACACGCTCGAGCTCGCTACTTATGAATTATTCCTCGAGGTCTTGACAAACTCGTCGCTGGACGACAGTCTGCAGCGGATGCGCGAAGAGATGCGTCTCGCTCG
Source organism: Endocladia muricata (assembly GCA_032356245.1). NCBI lineage: Eukaryota > Rhodophyta > Florideophyceae > Gigartinales > Endocladiaceae > Endocladia > Endocladia muricata. The sequence continues at coordinate 18,252 of JAUKWC010042610.1, read as the reverse complement.
ACGGGGGGTCACCACAAGGGCGGAAGTAACAAGACTCTGCGTTAGCTTGTGCTATTTGCTTTCGCAGGACCTCGACGGGGTCCCGGAAGTAGATCGTTCCGAGGGACGTACCGCTGTGGTCCAACACACGAGTTGCAGAGAAACCCTGATGGTGAAGCTCCTTCTCGACAACAGCGAGTGTGAGCGAGCGACACTCTTGTGAGCAACGAATGCGGTCTCCAAAGCGGGCGAGAGAGAAGTCGGGGTCTCTCAGTATATGGATGACCTCGTCAACCGTGCGCGGTCTGGCAGTCCTCTCTACTTCGGCAAGAGAAACTGCGTTTGATTGCATGAGGAGGCCGGTCTTACTTGTGGTCGTTTCTGCATCAGGTTGACACAAGAAATGGGAGCAAGGGAAGCACAGGCGCCGGTGCCTCATCAGAAAGGACGTTGTCATCGTCGTGGGCAGGAGGTTCCTGGACGGATAAACCTTGCGGGGGAGTAGGGACGAGCGCGGCCGGTCTGTGTGTTTGGAATGGACACTGCTCTTCGTATTTGGAGAGGGAGTATGCGTTGGAAGACGAGTAGACGCAATGCCGATATTTGCGGCGCATAGTGAGGGCTTGCAAGGATGGCTGCAGGGGAAAGGGATTGCAGGAGGAGTGAGAGAACGGAGAGGTAGGATGTTTTCCACGGGTGGAGCTTTCTTCTTGTTTTCAGAAAGTACAAGACGGTAGGTCTGGTCGAGAGCACTCCCGCCCTCACGAAACCTAATGCAGGTCTCGTGCACGCAGGAGTGGTTAAGGTCGAATACGGAGCCTGCCATTCGACAGACACGCACGCTATTGGCTGTGTCGACAAGAGAACATCATACGTTTGCGGACGGTTACTACGACAAGAGGTCGGAATCGAAAAGTAGTCATACTGTAATATTCGTAGTTGACAGGGTTTTGATAGTTCGTACGGTCCAGGGTAATTTCATCTAGGGTACGTTCAAGGCACGGGGGCGAGACTGTCGAACGCAAGAACCTGCGGCAGGCCCTAATTAAACGGCAGTGACACGGGACTCCACCATGTGGAATCCGCAAAGGTACCCTGCCGGCAATAGAAAGTACTGAGCGATAGTTTTTCCTTGTCATGAGACGGTGTGCACCGGTAAGCAGCGCGTATTCGAAACGGTATTCGCACGGGCGCGAACGGTCTGAGCGGGATAGGAGGCCTCGTTGAAGAGTGGCATTACGTGTCATGTGCGATGCGATGCGAGGAGTGTGAGCTGTTGGAGGTGGAACGGGTGACGGCATGCGGGTGATGGTGTGCTGTGGTGTGCAAACTGGAAGGGAAGGCGGGAGGGATGGATGGTGTCGTTGAAGAGTGACGAGACATGTAGCTCGCGACGCGGTGCGGGAAGTGCGGCCTGTTGGAGGTGGAGTGCGAGGCGATTCGGGGAGTGCGGGCTGTCGGAGGTGGAGAGGTCGAGGCAATGCTGGTGGTGGTGGAGAGTGGTGTAGAAACTGGAGCGGAAGGTGGTCGGGGCATGTGGCGTCGCTCAACGGTGACGAACAGTTTGCTATTAGATACGATGCGTGGAGTGCGGGCTGTTGGACGTGGAGAGGTCGAGGCAATGCTGGTGGTGGTGGAGTGCGGTGTATGAACTCGAAGGGAAGGCGGGCAGGACGGGTAGCGTCGTTCAAGAGTGACGAGGCGTTCGGTATTTGTTGCGATGCGGGAAGTGCACGCTGTCGGAGGTGGAGATAGTGAGGGAGTGCAGGTGATGGTGAGGTGTCGTATACAAACTGGAAGGGATGGTGGGTGGCATGGAAGACGTCATTCAAGAGTGGCGGGGCGCCTCGGCACCAATGCGATGAGGGAAGTGCGGCCTGTTCGAGGTGGAGTGGGTGAGGGACTGCGGGTAATGGCGGGCCATGATGGTGAGAACGTAGATCCGTCCACGAACCGTAGAAGGGCTACTCATGTATCATTATAGAAGTATATTAGAATGCGACCGGACATTCAGCGCGCGCAGTGAACGATTGGACTAGTTCCAGTAAGTACGCTACGCGGCTGCACTTTTCGAAGTTCCGAATGCAGCAAAATTGCATTCGGAACCGCGAAAAGTGCTGTTGTTGAGCAATAAAACTAGGAACGGACTTCCACACGTCGCAGTACGCTGCATACTATAACTGCATCCTGGACTTCCACAGCTCGTAGTATATCAGCTAGTAATACTCGACACGGACGTTCACTAAGTGCAGTACAAGGCTAGTAATACCCGTGGTTTACTACACATTTTGCACTTCCGGGTCCGGTAGTACTAGACTCGGACGTCCATCTGGTGGACGTCCGAGTCTAGGGAACATAGACCCGCAACTACATAGTGTATAGTTAACCACTGGTATCACTAGCCCTTGTCGTGCACTCAGTGGACGTCCACAGCCATTTTCGGAAGCACAAACTAGCCTCGCTAGCTTGCCTCGTATGTCTGGGTGCCACGAAAATCTTCCAGTCGTTGTCGCTATCCTCGAGGCCCGACATCGTCTCCGCATTCAGCCTGGAGTACAGAAAACGAGTAGGCTCGGCCAGCGATCTCCCACTGCTCGTGGCGATCGACTACCTTACCCCCGACGACGACGTGGCTTAGTACTTTCCGATTCGGCATCCGGCGGCCCCGAGTCCTCTCGAATAACCCGAAAACAGTAAACACCAGTACGAGGGACTGCACCGTGAAGCTCTCAGGGCTTGCGATCATCCTCGCGCAAGTTGGAAAAGATCCCTGACAAGTGGATATAAAGCGAAGGAAGGTGGTTGAGGTAGCGCCAGTCTCTGCAATGCTTGCCTTCGTTCTACGATTCGTTTCTCATGACGGTTTGCAAGTGGGACAGGAATAACCTCCAAAACGCCCACAGTGCTGTGGTCATTTACGCAGATTGACCCCATGCCATCGCATTGCTCCCACATTTCTCTGGGACTTGCCACCCCATTTTCGTCTCTCGTGTTCCATCGCGCGACGGATGGAAGTCCGTCGGCCTGGGACTTTAATGTCATAAAGTCCTAAGAGCGCAGAGGATTCTCGAAGTAAGGTCCGACTGGCACCGCTTAAACTGAAACTTGCACGAAATTTTCCTGCTCCATGCACGCCCAAATTGGCAGCTGCTGAGCAACCAGAAGATCATATCCGGCTATGGCCGTCCTCTGCTATGCGAAGTCACGTTTGCTGTCACGCTTCCAGTGGCATACATTCACCAAGTAGATGAGGATGAGAACCTCGAAGGTTCCGGGGCCGCGCGCGGTCATGGTTCGTGGCGGAAGTCCCCCCGGACTCCGTCTGAGTTGAGACGGGATGAACTTGCTGCGCCAACGAGGAATGCTCGATAACTCGTCTGGCTCAAAGCCGCATCGGCGATCTCCCGAGTCCTCGTATCATTTCGCCTGGGTGACACGATCGATAGCGCTAGGCGTACTGTATACTTTATCTGCGGAGTATGCGGGTGGCGAGAGGCCGGGTCATTGCCCTGTATTGACGTGCTGAAATCGCTGCCGGACTTACGTTGTTTACTCTTTACTGTGGCGTTTCAAGCGATCGTGCTTGAAGCCTCGTCATCTGCAGCGATGATGAGGTACAGAAAAGCCGACATGCGGAACTTAGCGACATCAAAGTTTGCATTCATGTCCATTGAGAACAAGAGCACAACATTGCAAGCGGGGACACGCTGACTATCTCGGAGCAGGTGATTTCAGTTCGCGACATGATTGCAGTGTCGTACGAAAGGACGGGGGGAAAGCAACATGGAAAATACTGGAAATCCAAGGTCGGCGTAGGAAAGCACCGGAAACGAAGCAGCGGAAAGCACGTGGATAGGAGTACTGCAAAGAGAGAGGAGGATGCGCTAGAGAAAACAGGAAAGACCACGCCGACATATCGGTATGACGAGTGCGTCGGGTGTTGTGCTCGAAAAGAAGCGGTGCCGGCTTCGTACTGCGAGCGGTGAGGACAGCGGGCGGGATGATGTTGCGTTCAGATCCGTTCACATTTCCGTGTTGTAAGAGCAATCATGGCCTGGGGCGCTCTCTTCACGAGACTGGGACACGTAAATGGACTCTCTAGTACTTTTTTTTGGGGGGGGGGGGCCAACTAATGGGAAGGGTCGGGATGTATTCGCGTGCAAACACGTCAGTAGACGGGCATGCGAAACTGAACATGGAGAATAATAACGTCCATGTGCCCATATCCATTCACAGGATCAGATCTCGAACGCTGTTACAAATGGCGTCCCCGAAGTCTGAATTCTCTTTCTTTTGTGGATGACCAGTCCTCAGGGTCCCAGCCCATGTTTGTGGTCTTTCCTCTGATAATTCCGATATTTGACACGTCCACAATATTTTTCAGCGTGTCCCTGGCTTCACAAGAGCCGCGCCACCAGCCATACCCGGAACTCGTACCGCGCAGTTCACAATTCCTGCAACGTAGGATCAGAGCTGGTGCTACTCACGAAGCCTCGGTCTGTCCTTGTCTGCCCCTAATACAGCGTTAAATAACGGACTATTTCGTCCGAAAGGCAGAGAACGACTACAACTCGGCGGGTATATCGCCCGCACCACCAGGAGCAGCGGGATCGAGATGAGGATGCTTCGTGTGCGGCCGTCCGTATGACTCCCCCGAGCGACCAGGTTAATGCAAATCAGATGAACACGGTATGCAGTTTAACGTGGGATGAAGAACTCAAGAAGACCCCAGGAGCCGCCTCCATTTAGTCCGAAAGGTGATCAACGCAATGGCCGTATTGTTCTGGCGACCCGTAGTGCGGCGGTTGTGCCGCCAGATCTACCTGTACGTGCTCCCAATTAGGTACCCACCTATGGTTCCTCTATCGGTTGTGGCTGCAGCTCTAGTACAGCCAGCTTGGCCTTACGGTCATGAAGTATATTGGCACCACGTATCCGCACGATCGGCAGTACCGCCCAGCACGGTCGTATATCTGTCGCGAAACGGGACAGACACCTGGTGTGATCCTGTACTGTCGTGGTGCATTGAAGGTGAGCAAGTCCTGCCTATATTTCAGGAAATGCCGTTTAGGCCAGAGGCTGAGAATTCCGCTGTATCCCACCCAAAATTTGTTTTGTCTGAGCAGATTAAAGAGTTTCAGATGAGGCTTACTAAACCGATGAATAATTTCAAAACGTAGGGGCAAGAGGTTGCTGGTCCTAACACAAGATTCATCGACTGCAATGACAATTGGCGCCAAGGCGATTAAGAGCATCTCGATGTGCGCGTGACCACTGAGGCACCTTTTTCGGACTGCATGCGGCTGCAGGGCGGTTCCAAGGATGGTACACACGAGAACGAAAGCGTACACGGGGTTTGCGGGATGTTTGTATGCTTCCAGCACGCCACACTGCATGCCCCAAACCGACAGGGTCTGGGTCCCGACCTTATGACCCATGTAGGGAACAAGAACATTGGTGTCACCGAGACCATCAACGAATAGAATTTACGGAGTTGCCAACGCTCAGCACCTTAGCTGAACTATGCAAGTCCTGTTCCGGTCCGGAACTGGACGGGTCGCAGTGAGCCGTACGTGGCGGGAGAGATTCCCACGGACAGCAGGGACGGTATCGTCCCGGTTCCAAGAATGGTTCTTGCGTGTCATAAGGATTCCTGCAAGTGATCCTCTGACGATGGGGAGAGGGATGCAGTCAGAGTAACGCGTGCAGTGGTTGGTACCGGCAACAGGTCATCTTTGTAGTTCGGACGGCGAATCCCGCCGCAAGTACGACTCGGTTGCTTCAACACACTACGGTCTACATGGGAGCATGACTCAGTTTGTCTCTGATATGATCAGCGTGCGGAACAGAAACGATAGGGACAAGAAATTCCAGTGCCTACGGTAATCGTTCTTCATGTCCGAGGTAACCACATTGGTATTCAATACTGAGGAACAGGAGTGGTTTTCCGCGACGCTTCAAGCGGAGGTCATGCTCCTGGGTTTAGAGGAGGAGGGAGGAACCCGAGACATCTGTTGTTGGCAACTCAGCAAGTGGTGGATCTGTCATTTGTTGAAAACTCTTGGCAGAGTGAGGTCTCTGATCGTAAGAACGGTGACGTACTATTTCGAAGCCCTATGAGGACAGATGTCCATCATAAGCTGTAGGGATACCATGATCAATTGGAAGGGGCATCCACAAACGGATTTATCATTTCATCTGTGCGCTTTGACAGCTGGCTAGCAACAGTGGTATCCTGTCTTCAGTATGATCAACGCCGTGGGGGCCGGCGCCAATGAATTCACAACCTGACCTTTTGGACATACCGGTTCTTGGCAACCACGCAGATACTGGGCACCGCTTGCAGCGTTGTAGGTCGGATTGTCCTCGAAGTAATGTTTCCGTCACGATCTCTGTTTCGGAGGGCTTTGTTTGATGCAAAGAATAAGAGCACGGAGTAGGCTGGTGAGGAGGATGGGGAGGGTCCCACGGCAGACAAACCTCTACTAGCGGCACGTTCGGCGAACGTGGGTATAGAGAATACGTTTGATGTAGCGGTTAGAAAGACATGGCTTCCGGGCAAAACACGCAGTATGCTTCGCAGTGTCGTTCTTCCTCAGGCTGTACTCGGAGACTGAAGGGAGGAACCCAACGATCACGGCAATGGCCCATGTGGTCCGTCAGGGATTCCGGCCACAACCCCACATCATGCCTTGCGTGCCTTTCTCGGAGTAGAAGGCGATTGAATGGCTACAAACAGAACAAAGCGAGAGTAGCAGACCTTATTCTCATGCTGGCGGCTCACTGAACAGATTTCAAATGCATCGTCCTGGGTTATAATCCGGAGAGTAAGGCGTGTGCGATGGAGGTGTTGGCTCAATTAGGACTGGTCGTGCATCACGGTCACCGTAGATTCTATCAATGTAGAAGCGACATTAGAGCGAGTGCACCTGAGGCGTGAAAGGCAGGATGTGGACATTTGACTGCACCATGTGAGCTGTCGCAATGGGAGCAGAGGACTTGCATAGGCTAAAGTAGGGGGCCACAGATGCTCGACGCCCTCGTCTCTGCATCTCCTAAAGCCGGCGTGGATTTTCCGTATTGTTCACATTTCCGTCTGTATGGCACCACATGCGGACGCCATCGAGAGTGTTTTCAAAAGCATGGGATGCCGCAGGACTATCGATGTACTGAACAAAGGCATGCTCTTTAGGTTGCAGTGATCCACTGTCAAGCATACGAAGGAGAGGACGAACCTGGACCACCCTTGCAGTGTCTGTGTGCTCTTCGTCGTCAGTGACCAGGCGCTAAAAGCTTAATCGCTGACATTTCGTCGGGCCAACGCTACTGTTTTCGTAGACGCGAAGAATCAAATAACTGCGGATCCGGCCGAGTCGAGCGAAGTTCAGATTGGTCCTGCCGCCGTTGATAAAAGGACGGAACCGCGAAGAATCTAAGCACTTTAAACGACATTGATTTGGACACTGTGACATGTTTTGACCGAATGTTGCTGGATGGGCTTCTCGTGGACATAGACCAGCACCAAAATGGTGCTGCGTTCAACAAGCTGGACAAGAAGACCGATGCAGATGCTGGGGGTCTCACCACGTAGTGAATGGAGTCCCAACGGGGTGAGGAGGCCCTCTCCATTCTCGAGCAGCTGCACAAGGAGGGTTCTCAAAAGATCGAGTTCGCGGAGGCTCATCTTCAAGCCCTCAGTGACTATATTTGCCTTGTTCCCGTTCTTTGGACTCCTGGGCATGGCTTTCACACGACGGGTTTTTGAGATTGAGATAATTTGAGCTCGAAGGGCAGCAAGATTCTCGGAATGCTGCATTGGGTTGGCTGTTTCGTGCATACTACTTGTCCTTCGCTCCGATGTGTGTGGGTAGCATTCGCCGAGTACAGTGTGACCATGTGCATGATAACTGGCATCTACATGTGGCTGGCCTCTAAAATCGCTGATTATGTCGGGTCGGTGGGCGAGGGTATGAAACTTCAGAGTTTTGAGCCTCAGCGTGTGGTAGTTCCCAGTGGTGTCGAGCGTAGAGACTTTAAACGTGTTAGCATACTGCTCTAGTCTCTGAAGCTCGGCGATGCTGCAGTGCCCCTCATTCTCCTCTCTCGAACTGAATATTAGGATTTCCAAGATCTGAGCGCATATTCGTTCGAGGCGCGCTGAGTCAGACTCATCACAGCATCTTTCTATGGTTCCTGCAACAATAGGTAAGACCAAGAAAACGGACTTTTGGACTTTGGCGTCCAAAGTACCGCCGATTCCTTCATTTCGGGACATGCGGCGCAGTTCACTGACTTCCAGGGGCGCGGAGAAGTCGTCATGATAGTTGGGAACATAGACATCCCTTTGAATGGCAGCCCGAACTATGTTGACTCCGCGAAGGAGAGCCAAGCGGATGATTTTGAACCGCTTTCGCCTATCACGGGCGAAGATTTTGCCTATAAGTAGGGTGTGGTAGTCACTCCAGAGATAGATACAGGTTTTTGTTACTTTCAAGATACCGAGGTGGAAATTATACGGCAGTTCGAAACCAAAAAAGTAAGGGCACGTCGAGACGAGAGGTGCGTGGTAGGATGGCATATACTTCCCGGAAGGAAGCTAGTCTGCGCACAAAGGAGTCGACGAGGGCGTGTTGCCCCTGTGCGGTGGCCGCTCGTGACTGAGGGGGCTCGCTCACAAATCCATGAGCAGCGGCGATGGCCTCGAGGTCAGCCACGTTTCTGCGACAATAGAAGGTGGACTGGAATGTGTGCGGTGAGAAGGACACGGACGAAGTGAGCAGATTTGGAGGTACGTCGCTATGATGACAATGTCTGCAGGGTTTCTTTCCTGAGCGTGTGCCGGTGATCTCCTTGACCTTGGCGTTGTTCCGACAGCAGCCAAAAAGAGCTAGTTGACATTTGCAGAGACGACGGGGGACATTTAAGCATGCAAAACTCTCGACTACTTGTTTATACAGCGGTGAAAGCAGAATGTGCAGGGCAGAGCGCAGTACGGCGGGTTTGGTCTCTAGGTCACAACCAGTCGCAGCCGACAATATTATGTTAAAGTCTCTGTCATTCGCGGGAAGGCAGAGCTGGACATGGAGATAGCCAGTGGCGGTGTGCCTCGACGTTTTGCAGCGTCGCCCGAAAGTAGCAGCGACGTTAATGGGAGTAAGAATGACCGGATAGACAACGAGGGCGCTACTCTTTGATGTAGTGGCGGATTTTTCAGTATGGATCTGCATGCAACCTACAAACCAGTGTGTGATCGACGCCCCGGTGCCACAGGTGACAGCTCTGGGCTCGCTCCGTATGAACTCTTCCTGAAGGTCTTAAGGAACCTGGCGGTGTGCGTCAGTCTGCATGCCGTGCGCGAACGGACGCGTTTCGCTCTGCGGAAGGTAACAATGGTGGCGGTATCAAGACTGTGTGCTCGCTTGCTATTCTAGACTTCACTGCAACTCGACAAGGTCGAAGAAAGAGGAATTCCCGAAGGACCTCCAGCTGGGGTCCGACGCAGGACTTGCGTAGGAGCCCTCATGGTGAAGCTCCCTCTTCATACCAGAGAGTGTGACGGAGCGACACTCGTTTGAAGAGCGAATGGGGTTTCTACTGCGCGTGAGAGGGAAGTTAGCATGGCTAAGGACAGAGGTTGTCCCGCGAACTGTGGAGGGGCCGGCGGTCCTCTCCGTTTTGGTGAGGGAAACTGCCATAAATTGTATGAGGAGGTCTATCTTACTCGTGGTCGCCTTGGCATCTGGGTTACACGAAAACGGGAGCGTGGGAGGTAGAGGCGAAGGAGCCTGAACGGGAGAAACGTTGCCCCTTTACTGAACGGAAGGCTCTCAGGTGGGTGAGTCTCACGGAGGTCTAGGAACGAGTGCGGCCGGCCGTTGTGTTCAGAAGTGACGCTGTCCTTCGTATTTGGAAAGGGACCACGCGGAAAGAGAGGGGTAGATAGACAGCCACAATTGCGGCGCATATTGAGCACATTCACGAAAGGCTGCGAGGAGAAGGGCTGGTGGGAGGAGTGTGAGAATGGAGAGCTATGACCGGTTACACGGATGGAGTTCTCTTCATGTGTTTACTAGTTGTAGGACAACAGGTTCACTCATAAGCACTCTCGCATGCACGAGACATAGTACAGGTATCTTACACGTATGAGTGCTCAATATGGAAAACTGGCTTGCCACCCAATACCTAGGCATACTCTTGTCTTTGTGGACAGGGGAGCATAACACGTTCACTCAGGTCTACTACAACGAGTAGCCCTAGTCGGAATGAAGTGATATGATAATACCCCGCATTGAAATGCTCTCAATTTTCGTATGATCTAGGGTATTTTCGCCGCACAGAGGCGAAAATGTGGAGTGCACGAGCCTGCTGCAAGCCCTGAATCAAACAAAACGACACGGGACGCCACCTTCTGAGACTGGCGTAGGTACCTTGACGACAACCAAAATTACCTAGCGACAACCTTTTCTTCCTTGTGATGCGATGGCGTGCGCGGGTGAGCAGCGCAACTTCAGCGCGGTACTCGTACTAGAGCGGGGACGCCGGGTGGGACGCGCAGTTCATTCACCACATGCGGGCCACGGACTCTAACAGCGGTTCCGCCGGATGCGCAGTATGGCCAGGGATTTACCGACGCATAAGGTGCATGATACTATACGGAGAGTATAGCCTGCTATAGGTAGAGAAGGTGAGGGAGCAGGGTCAGTGGTGGTGTTTGGTGATACAAACTGGAACGGTGGCAGTTGGAATGAGAATTATATACGAGGTAGGCGGTCTGAAACGCACGATTTTGTGTCGAAAATGAATATGTCGGAGACGATAGCAACCTTTTCGAAAGTCCCAGAGTTACTATACTTTTCAACAGCTGGTGCTACTTAGACCTTGGTCCGTATGTTCATATACTAAGCGATCAATACTGAAAACGTATTGCCTTGGAACGCTATATATGGTAGGCGAATGGATCGGGCGTGTACAGGTATCAGCGAGTCGTTGGTATGTGTACAGCTATCCTCTACGCCGTGCTGACACTATCGTAAGAATGTGGGCATGAGCTTGACAGTGTACACCACGTGCGTTTAATGTCTCGACGGCAAGGTTAGGTCATTGTACAAGTATAGCGCGGACACTTGTCGCTAATGGACATTACTCTTCACCTATTGGGGAAATTTTTCATAAGTCGATAAGGTCTTCTTGGGGCGGACTATGACGCCCCTGACGCCGCAACAAGCTGACTTGATATCATATGCACTTTCTGGCTTTCGGTCAGGTGACAGGTAGTGCCGAAAACCAGTTTGAATCCAGCTCCTATCTGGCCTGTGCCACCTCCACGTACTCTCTTCGATGCAAATGCACTGAGGAGGCTGGACGTTTGTGGCCTAGTGATCACTAGTCGCATCAGCAAATATTTCGACCCCAGTCCGTCTCGAAGCCATAATCCCAGCACTACTTCGAGCTCCGATAAAGGTCATTCATGCGCGAAACTGCTCAAAACAGTAGCGAGGCATGATGTCAACTACACTTTTAGATGGAAAATGCTTGCCGCTCGTGAGATTGGCTGTCAAACTGCTGCAATTGCCTACCTGACAACTTATCATGTCGACCGGAACTCCGGAAGCCCGCAAGATTTTACTTCTACTTGTCGTCTCTCGATACCCTCTTTCCAGTTTTCTATTCATCCCCACAACCGTGCAGCTCGAATTGCATCCCGAGAACATCTATGTGCGGTAGCGGAATAGGGCCAGTCATGTAAGGTAGGAAATCCTATATAAACTCTCGTAGATTGGACCAATGACCTTCCTAGACTTCGCGCAAATGAAACCATTTACTTCCAGTTTGACTTTGACCGGAGTCTGGACACTACTGTTGACCTCAGCGACCGGTCTAGATGCATCTTCGTTTATACTTTTCGTGACATCCCGACTTTCTCCATCCACTCGTGTGACGAGGTCGATATTAACATCTAGTTTGGAACTGCTTAACTGATCCTCCAGCTCTTTAGAGCTCTGAGCAGCAGCTGTGGCTCCAGTTTCAGCGGCATTTTCCGGAATCTCTCCTGCTTTAACATTTGCAGGTCGTAATGACATGATCTTGACACCGTCGGCAATCTCCCAGCTGACGTGGACACCAGTGAAATATCTGCTGGTAACCTTGGATTTATTGACATCTATGACAGTCTCAGATACTTTCTTGACCTTCCGGTTGGCACCATGCATCAGCCGACGCTTGGTGTCGGAGGTTGTGAGGCGATCTCTAGTACGGCCTTGCGATCCACCAATGTGACAGGGGTCGGAAGTGGGAGACATGGTTTTTGAAAATCGAAGAATCCTCGGGATATCTGGCGGAATTCTTGCTTCTCTTGTTGATGAAGTTGGGCAACTCTAGGTAGTCTGTCAGAACTATCAACACTACGAGGCGTCGCTTGGCCAAAACGAAGAAGTTAATAAAAAAGCCCTAATGATTTAATGTTTCGACATGAACGTTGGCCTCATATGAGACCAGATGTCCAATTGACTTTAGCTAGCGGTACAGCAGATGAAATGGTCAATCTGCGACATTTGTTCTCGTATATTTTAACAGCCGCACAGCAGACTGAATCTTTCGTCGTGGATTCCCCGGAAGTACAGACTTGTCGAACCAAAAATGTCGGATTCTATACAGCAGGTAATATCATTGTAAATAGGTTGAACAGCGATCTCGGCTTCAGAGCAGCAGAAAATCTTAAATTGAGATGTTTGAACATCCATGTGGTAAGAGACATACGCAGTCGAGAAAACTTCGTCCTTCGATTTCAAAATCGATTTGAAAACTACATAATACGTGCTATGATGCGTGCCACCACGAGCTGCGGCCCAGCAAGCTTGCAGCAAGGCTACGAATGTCATATGTACGTATACACAGCAGCTTTTATTCCGAAGCATCAGCTTCAGCCAACTCCACGGCTACCCAGACAGCTTTCGGATGGCACTGAGAATGTTCAATTTTTCCAAGTCCCCAAGAAACAGCACATCCAAAAACGCTGAGAAGAGTAGCAGCGTGATCCGAATCACAGCGATCTGCACGCGCAACGACACCGGGGCCCCTCTCCATTCCTCGATCAGCAGAAGCATCATCTATCCCCCCATACAGCGCCGTCAACGGCAGCGAGTTGATCAGAGCCATATTTATACTGACCACTGCACAAAACATTAGCAACGCCGCTGTATCACTTCACGACTGATCCACGCCCATGGACACCGCGCAGACTGGCCCAAGCAATTGCTGCTGCGAGCGCCGAGAGTTTGACGCCACTGCTTTGAGTCCCTTCCACGTCTGTCGCGAAAGGCGCGTAAACTCGCGGTTGCTTGTGCGCACCGATGCAAATACCCACAGCCGCCTCACGCCCGTGATCGACGCGTTAGAAACCCGCTGAATGCCTATTGTCGCACTACCTTCACACGTGTGACAGGGCGCCCGGATATGGGCCGAAAACTGCTCGTCGTGCCGCCGCACGCGGAAGTCCATCTCCCGCCCGCCAGAGGTGCGAACTGAATATGCTACAGTGCCCTTGCATTACCCAGCGATTGTGTCACCGTCTCCTAATCTACTTGAAGAATAATGTCTCCATGCTGAATCCCGGCCTCCTCCCGCAGGACCCTCCATGTCGACTACACGCACAGTCGTCACACCAGGACTAAACGCGTACGTCAGCAAGTCCACCGACCACATCGATGTGAAGGTGCACGCGCATGCCACTAGCAATTCGCGATCACCCCTGCTGAGATCATAAGCGCGCAATCCTTCAATGGACGGCTCGGCCACATTCATGGATCACCGATCACTATCGTCTCGCCCATGCCCTCAACCGCGACCGAGTGATCTGGAAACGCAACAAATGTGCCTAATGACAACAACCTCACCGCGAACTCGGTCTCCGTGTTTTTCATTGCCAGACTAGACAGAGTTGGCCCGAAATCAATCAAAGAGTTTTCCACACGAATCCTCTACCAGCGCGCAGCTGAAGAGTGACCGCTCTTATGCACAACAATGATGGGCACCAACATGAGCACGCTCGCAGCCCTTTTAGCTGGGCCCGCTGGCGGCCCGTGAATACGACAAGTAGATACTGTCCAGGTCGGCAAGCACGTTGCTGGAGACAGGGACGGGGCAAGAGAGATTATGCCGGCGCAAAAGCAGCTGACAAGTGGAAATGCACGTGGCAGACGCAGGCGCTTGGCAAAAAGAGAGGGGCGAGGGTGACGCACAAGGACAGGGGGCGGAGGTGCAGTAGATGCCCGCGGGGGGAGGTGCGGTTCTAGTGAGTAGCAAGTGGGGGAAAGCGATGAGATGAACAATGAGACCTGTGGAGCACACAGGCCGGAGGACTGGAATGGGAAAAGGAGTGAGGTGTACAGTAGTAGTGTAATGTACTTTAGAGTACCGTACAGTAGAAGCGGGTCGACTGTTCAGGATCATTGAAACATGTCGGTAAAAGATGCTTGTCGAGGATGCATCAGTAGCTCTATGGCAGTGCTGCTGGTCTACCAAAAGCACATTTCTTGGTAGCTGCACAAACACAAGTACCGTACTGTAGGTCGACTATAGGACGGTACACCGTATACGGATGTCAAGAATCCGATTCGTCCTCTCAAGTACACGCAAAAGGCGCTCTCCAGTGCACGCAAAAGGCGCTGTTATACTCGATTTCTGCTTACCACTCTAAGCAGAAAGGGGTAACACAGAATGTTTCAATGAAATGCTGTACCTTGCATACTGTCCTACAGAATACATAAACTGTATACGACGGCAAAACGGTTATCGTCACGAAGATATCGTCAATCCGACTTGTATGACGGCACAAACATCAATCGAGGAATGGTGTCATTCTGTAGCGTTTCGATATCTGCTCGTGTATAGATAGTAGCCCTACTATGTACCTTGTATTCAAAGATCCTTCAATTGCACGCAGATATCTGATCACAAGACAGTGCAATATGCAGTTGTACTCCGCGATTTCCCTGTACCAACATTTCGCTGAGGATGACATCTCAACTGCACAGCGTACTTGTTCAATAAAAGCCCTGGTGTTTTCTCTTGCAGACTTCTCACATCCTCCATATTGTTCGCTTTCCAGACTGGGTCTCTTCGTATAGACCAAGTACAAGGATGTCAGTCGCTATGTTCTTTTTCCTGCGTTTGGGCTTCGTTCTTGTCTATATGGTGGTCACATGCCTTGGAGCTCCTGCTTCTACGTTCAAGGGCCCCTCTCCGACATCCAAGTCCTATTCCGTTCGCGGATCCGCCGACGCCCGCGGAAGCTTCCTCAGTGCTACCCGGAACTCTTTGAAGATACAAGGAGATAGACATACGACCCGTGATGTCATTGCCAAACCTCCATTTCGCACCCACACTCACAGGCCTCCCAGACAGACAGTCAGGAGTCTGCAAGAACGTCTGTATGGGAGTCTGGGATCAAAACATGTGGTGACTGCTACGCGCATGCAGGCTTCCCTTTGGAAACCCCTGCGAATGCCGTCCTAGGAGCTGGAAGACTACGGCGCTCGTGCAGAGTTCAGCATCAGCGGCAAAAAACTACAGAACAAGAATGTCGTTGATGAGCCGCTCAAGCAACGGGGAAGTGAGCGTAGCATTACGGATTCCCAAGACCGGAGTAGCTTGCATTCACTAAGTCGGGTCGGTCTTTCATTGGAGCCCTGCTTCGACGACAACACATGTAAGAGCGATCGATCTTGCGCCACTCGTGGAGATGATAATCTATACTATCCGTGTAACGGTCTTCTTGGGTGTGTATGTATCCCCTCTGGCGAAAACCCCAGTTGTGTTTCAGAGGGAGACTGCCTATCAGGAGAGCAATGCGTAACTCCAATCGGGGGAGGATCACGTTTTTGTGTGTCACTTTCTGCGGTGCGTCTCTCAGTCGTCAGCACCAACAGTGATGGAACCAGTCAACAGGCGTCTCCAGGAAGTTCTGCGCCTAGTGACGGGCTGACAGCTTCTTTGTGCGCTTCTCAGACCGATTGCAGGGGGGGTCGCGTATGTCAGACTGTTGGCAACAAGAAGTGTGGTGGAGAAACCGGCTGCCTGTGTATGCCATTATTTGGTACACGATGTGCGGGATCCGATGAGTGTACAGGTGGCGAGGTATGTGAGGTCCCAGGTGGCGGTGGAGGTATGGCTTGCCTTTCTCCTTCCGCAGCGGGAGCGGAAATAATATCATCTTGAAGCGGAGTGACTTCTCCCCATACACCAGAGACAGGTTTTGATGACTCAAGTACAGAAAGTAAGGCAAATGATTCAGACAACACTTCAAATGATTCTGAAAACTGTGCAGGTGGGATAGTGGCGCGAACTTCTGTGGATCGATAGCTTTGTCCCCTTAGGCTCGCCATCCAAGGCTCCACAAAATGAAAAAGGAGCAGGAGCAGGAGTATTAGAAGTTAATAAAGATATGTGCATTGGTGTTAAAGCTCTACCGCATCTTCCTCGACCAGATCTTGTCTTCGAACAGCATGCTGATGCAAAAGCAATGTGTGATTCAAATATCAGTTGCGTGGTTGTGCGTCTCCTGCGGGCAATGTCGAATTTCAATTTTGTACCATAACCATGGCGGAAAAATACTATATGCTTCTGAAGTGCCTTCGCAAGGGTTTGCACAATAGAAAAATTGCATCAGCATACGAGACACGTGATGAAGAATTTTTATCACCAACTGCGACGAGGGGGAGTCTGTCAAGTTGAGAATCGTATAGTTCCGAGTCAGGAAGTCCTATATTCGTACTAGGCAGGCTGAATTTACTTTCTGTGCTTGCCTTTATAGTGTTTCTGCATGTCACGTTGATTACACAGCTTGTATATACAACAGTCACTATAAAGAGCACGGCTTTCACCGCTATACAATGCCGCCGCGAACGACTACAACGAAGCACAACTGAGGAGTCCGCACTGAGTGTAGGTAGCACATTATCCGTGCAGCGTAATGTGAACAAAGTATACGCGTCTAGTTTGCCCACAAAACATCACGTAGTACCGCTATCTGTTCTTTTTGCAAGATACTTCTGCAGCGTGTTATCATACTACAGTAGAACTAAGGGCGATTTGCGAACTTCGATCAATACCCAGTGGGTGGTGTAAATCCATGCAATTGGTTGACATCATTCTGTTTTTCCGGACTGGTCTCAAGTGTGGGGTCGTATGGTTATTTATTGAAATGTTGCTGCTGGCAATGAATTCATGATTCACTTGGGGGTGGGGTTGAAAACAATCTCCCACCATTGGGGTACACGTTGCGAGCTCGATGTCCCTGGCAATTACCCTGAGCCGTTGAGGTTATGGAGGAGGAATACTGACGGGTCGCTCACATGGTTCACATGACAAGTGGACTGTCCGGTTGCGCAATTCAGAACACGCTGACTTGTCAGTCTATGCCACTTTCTCTGCAAAGAACCCACAGTCTAGTTGTGTCAGACGAAAGTAGCGTGTGAGCCCCCCCGAGTGTACATAGTTTTAAACGACGTACATGATAAAGCCATACACTTCCCCTTATCCAAACTTTTGCACAGAGAACATAACGAGTTCATTAAGTATTGTAGCAAGTTGCAATCGCGGAGACGCGAATAAGCTGTGCACGCGCAGAAATCGTTCCAGCACAAAGACGAGCGTAGGAATCGCACGCCAGCAAATAGTTCACAATACTGCTTTGATGATTCATTTAGTAGTTTGATTCAAGATAGCTAATGATAGGTTAACAGTACATGTACTTCGTTTTACATTGGTGGTAAATTTTTCGAGCGGTCGGATAATATTTGGAAGCTGTGACTCATGCGCTCGCAATAGTTTCGAACTAGGATCCCGCTACACCTGCCCATATGAGGCGATATTGCCGCCCAAGTCGCTCGCAACGCACCGAATGTTTTATGGATGTCATGGTCCGAATGCTTTTTCTGTATGAGCAGGTGTTGTTAGTTGTTGTTTAGAACTTTAACACATCAAGAAAAAGATCAACTGATACTGTCATCTACTGCTTTCAACCATTCGATGAGATCTTCCGCACCCCATTCATTCCTTTCACAAGAAACTTGAGAGACGAAATTGTCTATTTAGCTACCTTTAGGACCCATACTCTTGGAACTCTTCATACTTTCTTCCTGTGTGTTGCATGCATTGCTTGTTCTGTGTAGTTAGCGGTAGGAGCTGACACAATAGTTTGTTATGTTAACCCTCTTGTAATCCTAGACATAGATTATTTGAGATACTGTAGTCGGTCACCTACACTACCAGTGG
>JAUKWC010042599.1:0-11703 GCA_032356245.1 Endocladia muricata | reverse complement strand
TGCGGGCTGTTGGAGGTGGGGAAGGTGAGAGAGTGCGCTTCATGGTGGGGTGGGGTGTACGAACTGGAAGGGAAGGCGGGTGGCGCGGGTTTACGTCGGTCAAGAGTGCCGGGGCGCATGCTGCTCGATGCGATGCGGGGAGTGCGGGCTGTTGGAGGTGTAGAGGGTGAAGGAGGGCGGGTGATGGTGGGGTATAGTATACGAAGGGGCGGGGAGGGGGGGGGGCAGGGGAGGCGTCGTCGAAGAGGGCGGAGACGTGTGGTATGCGATGCGATGTGAGGAATGGGGGCTGTCGGAGGTGGACAGGGTAAGGAGGTGCGAGTGATGGTGGGGTGTGGTATACAAACTGGAAGGGAAGGCGGGCGGCGCGGGTCTACGTCAGTCAAGAGTGCCGAGGCGCGTGCTGCTCGATGCAATGCGGGGAGCGCGGGCTATTGGAGGCGTAGAGGTTGAGGGGGGTCGGGTGATGGTAGGGTGTAGTATACGAACTGGAGGGGATGGTGGGCGGGATGGGAGGCGTCGTCGAAGAGTGGCGAGATGTGTGGTGTGCGATGCGATGCGGGGAGAACGAGCTGTTGGAGGTGGAGAGGACGAGAGAGTAGGGGTGATGGTAGGGCATGGTTGTGAACATGTAGATCCGTCAGAGTACTCTAGAAGGACTATTCACATTGCAGTACGGAAATTTAGTAGAACGAGACCCGACATTCACCACGCGCTGTGAACGTTCGGTTTAGTTCCAGTAAGTGCCCTGCGCAGCTACACTTTACGCAGTTCCGAATACAGCAAAAATGCATTCGGAACTGCGGAAAGTGCCTTTGTTGAGCAGTGAAATTAGGAATGGACTTCGACACGTCGCAGTACGCTGCGCAGTATAAATGCATCCTGGACTTTCACAGCCCGTGGTATATTAGCGAGTAATACTAGACTCGGACTTCCACCAGGTGGACGTCCGGGTCTAGTATTACTAGGCTTCGACTTCCTCTAGGTGGACGTCCGAGTCTAGTAGTACTACACTCGGACGTCCACGTGGTGGAAGTCCGGGTCTAGTAATACTAGACCCGAAACTGCAAAATGTGTAGTAAACGTCGGGTAATACTAGACCTCGTACTGCACTCAGTGGACGTCCGCATCCATTTCCGAAAACACATACGTATGCATGTTGAGTTTGTGTTGTCCTCCGGCCTTACACATGTATTCAAGAATCTGGCCGATGTATCGTTTGGACGAAGCAGTTTGATGTAAGGGTTATGAGTAAGGCTGAAGATGTGTGCGTACCGGCCGACGTCCAGTCTTGTTATTAACGGAGAATCTCCTTCGATGAGGTCGAAAGTGAACGACACGGGTGGATTGTTGCGGTCTTAGATAACATCCGGCCCCGAGCATACAATCATTTGTGGTTTCAGACACGCCTAGCCCCATCTATGCATGTACTTATCCCGTGGTACTTCGAGTTTCAGCTCGATGCTGAGAATGTCGCTGAGGTACGCTGCGGTGTTGACAACACCGGTTGATGTGGGTGCTCCTGCATTATATATCGGATCGGGATCAGCTCGGAGCGCAGCTAATCCTGGTGATAAGAATACGACTCGACATCGCTATCCTCGTCATATTCTACGTCACCGTCCAACCGGGAGTGAGTTTTCTTTCCTAGTCGTTGCCCAAATGCGACTCGCTTCTGTGAGCCTGCTGTAAGCCGTTTATGCTCCAATGCAAGCTCCTTCTCACTCTCCTACTCGCGTCGCACGTGCCGAGGGCATTCAGAGTGACCAGTCCAGTGATTTAATCCGCCGCAGGCTGCACACTTTGAGCCAATCTTCTTGCCTGAGTTGGCAGGTATGTAGACGTTCCTATTTCTGTTTGGGTTATACTCATGCCTATCCGCGCGGTAGCCTTTGATCCGGCCCCGGTCACCGCGGAACGTTTCGTGGTTAGTCATCATTATTCCAATCCATGGCACTCCTGTGCGAGTATTCTGCAAGTATCCATTGTATTTTCTTTGTAGTGTCTCCTCATCCTCTACCATCCTCGCTTCTCCTTCACTCTGCACGTCCTTTAATGCTGATACAGTCGCGTCTAAGCTCATCCCGAATGGAACGCGATCACTGTCATTGACCCTTTGGGATCTGTCTTTGATGCTGCAGATGAATGAATCGTGCCTTTCAATGGCCGACTTCAGCGAGTTTATCATAGATTCCGTGGTGCTTTTGTCATTGATGGTGGCGGAAATAGAGTTTGACGACACACGAATCTCTCTGAGTGAGATGAACAGCTCGTCAAGCTTTTGGGGCTGAATCGCAAATGTATGCCCTGACGTAGTTGACAATTCCGTAGAGTTTGCCACCAGTATACTGATGATGTTGTTGTACGTTGATGCAGGCCGGCGTGCATTCTCCAGTAGAATAATAGCAGAGTTCTGGGACTCTTGATATCCTTCTTGCGAATGACAGTGGTTTAGGTAAGCTTGAGCTAGTCCGCGGAAGCGTTCCGGGTACGCTGAGAAGGACTCGTCTTTCGCTCGCTTCCATTTATATGCCATCTAACTCATTTTCACTACTCGCCGGACCCCGTCTGTACCAGAGTCGCGGGCCACCAGGTACATCATCTTCTCGATGCAGCCGAAATGCTCAGCATCGGTGAGTGTATCACCATTTTCTTGTTCAAACTTTAGCTCG
Organism: Endocladia muricata; assembly: GCA_032356245.1. Classification (NCBI taxonomy): domain Eukaryota; phylum Rhodophyta; class Florideophyceae; order Gigartinales; family Endocladiaceae; genus Endocladia; species Endocladia muricata. The sequence goes on along the minus strand of JAUKWC010042599.1, from coordinate 9,031 downwards.
CCAGATACAATTGCGCGATCGAGAACTTTCTGGAAAGAGTAATCTATAGATGCGTACAGAGTCAATCCGAGGCTGCTTCCAACGCCTTTAGGACGTGTATCGCCTCCGCGGGCGTACGAGCGAACACTCCGTGCCCACATGCGTACGGCATGACGATACACGAACTTATCAGTCGCCGGCGAAAGACGAGGAGCTTCTAGAATGTCGTTTGGAGCATCAGCAAGCCCTGGGCACATAACTGTCGAATTCGGCAATGAAGCCATGATTTGCACAAGTGGCTGAGGGTTGCCTAGCTCACTAGACACTGTTCGTTGCTCTCCCTCTCTCTTCTTTGCTTACGTTTATTGCGCTCCCATTCCCCTTTAAGTAGTCTGACATGCCTGTGAGCCCAGACTGGGAGTAGATGCCGGACTTCTCGTTCTAATCAAGTCCGAACGGGTCGATAACCCGAGTCCCTTTGCTTGAGACACGCGTCTTGGCGTATGTGCCAGGCTTACAATTAATGGGCTCCCTCAGCCCGACTAATTCGAGGTGGCTTAGCTCGGAGGCTCGATTAGACCTTGCACACAGTCTAATAGCATTGCTCGTGTATACTGCCGCACCGATCGCTCTGTTTTCTGCATGCTCGTAACCTTACTGAAATCATTCGAACCTCCGCGTGACTCACAAATGTACAATACTTCGATGAGATGCGACGTGACCTGGTTGAAGCCGCCGAGGCAATTCCCGTACTGTTCTCTGCCCTAACGGATATAATTATGTGAACGGAGCTTTTAACAAACTTTTAGATGACTTTCAGTTCTGAAATATCACTGCGCATCAGCTCCTTTCCTATCGCAGCTATCAAAATTGTTGTCTGCGCTTCCTGAACCATTGTTGACATTATGTCTTTTGCCACTGTGTTTTGGCCGTCATAGTCATGTCCAATAGACTGCCTCGCGTGTACTGAAACACAATTTCATGTCTTTCGGAGTCGACAATAACCCATCCGTCACAGCCGGTGGATCCTATTCAGACTGAACGTATACACCAAGCTGGATGAGCACTTGTGCAGCAAGCGATTTGATCTTGAGAAGACCAAATTGTTAGCCCATGTAATTACGTGGCCCATACGTGAAAGGCTTGCAATACATTCTCGTCCTGGTCACCTCGTTCCGATTCAGAAACCGGTCTGGATTGAAAAAATGGGCATCGTCACCCAAAACCTGAACGTCATGATGTGTAACATGTCGGCGGATTATGATCGCAGACCCTTTACGAACTCGATACTCGTCCACTCTATCTCCCCGGGAAGTTTCTCGCTCTGAGTATGGAACGGGCGTGGTACAGTTGCAGGCTCTCACGAACTATACGAGACAGCAGCAGCAGGCGATCTAAGACATTGAGACCATCTGACCTCTTCCACTCGCTACACACCTTTTTGAATAGTCTGTCCTGCTACTGCAGGTCTTTTGCATGAAGTTACGACGTCCAGTACACGGCCACACTCGACATTTCTCGACTGGCAACCAGAAAACTAAGCCCAGTGTCGACTAAAAATTGTCGCAGAATCGCCTTTCGAATATCTCCGCCAACAATGTAGGAGAGTAGAGGACCTCCCTGTATCGAATTTTCAAAGTTTTCTTGCTTATCGCACAAAACTGCGATTGCCTCACGAATGTAGCATTTGAGGTCTTCTCGATAACTAGACCTACGTGGGGGCAGAAAGGGTAAGAGGTCTTGAGAGAATACTTGGTGGACTATGAGGCTAGGGGGCTTCACTAAGTCTTCGAGGTACGCTTCGCATAGCTTTTTCATATGGTTAGCAGATACGATTCAAGCTCCGACATTAGCCTGCATAATTACCGTGAATGTGCCATTGCGAACAGCAACGGGAATATCAGTTTGGTGAGATTTCCCATCCAAGCCTGAGAGTTGTTCCGAGAGCAGTCTTCCTTCGCGCAAGAATATGTCGCCCTCGTTGATAAGGGCATTACTACGAATTACAGGAGGAGTAGCCTTCCGTCGCATTTTGTAAGTGTCCCCTTCCACCAACACTATTTCACGCTTGTTGATGATAAACTCCCGTAGCAGTCGGATGGATCGCGCCTTTTCATACGTTTATGAATCAGACACTCGGATGTGCTTTATAAGATCATGCAATTCAGTCCAGACACAGGCGTGCCGAATACAGAACGGAAGAATACAGTTGAGTAATACTCTTCGAACTATCCGGCGTGTATACCAGCTGCTTTAGAGATGCTTTGTCGAGACATCAAAGTCGTTAGGTTGTGGCCGATTGTGTATATCTCCTGTGCCGAGATTGGAGGCGAGGGTTTCATCGCCATGTCGGTAAAGACACTCTTCAAGACTTCTTGACAAAATGATAACACACTGCAACAAGACATTCGAAGTCTGCAACGTCAATGTACGAAACGTCAAACGCGGACATCTGAGGGAGTGCTGTTACCTTGCGATAAGCATTTCCACGGAGGGCATCGGGTCGCACGCCGAACCTACAGACAAAAGTACGGCATATGATCTTTACACGTAGCCTGATACAAAATGCGATGGGTACTAGGGGTACCAAAGGTGCCGCCTTGGTATCACCTGGGCTCGAGGAGGCAATGTATTTCGACGCGCAGGAGACAAATTCACGCACATCAAATAAGTGGGCAATTCCAGGAATCGCCTCGTCAACACACCTGAGCTCGTAATGCCCAGCAAAAAATAGATACCCTCCTCACGGTCACTTTATACGATGCAATTATGGCTAATCGTATAGCTTCAATTGAGAGGAGTGGTTGTTGCGCCAGTCGAACGGTGCCCGGGTCTGTAGATCTGGTTAAGGCTTGGTAGTCGCGTACCGTTTTCTTTGCACCAATGACATGTTATTCTCTTCGAAAGCATTGCCTGTTGTCGTTGCTTTCTTTTGCTGGTACTGGTGCTCCAACTTCCAGTTTCTACTTCCAAATCACTGGTATAATGGGAAATCTTCGTTTAGTAAGCAGGATTAGGCGAATCACTTTATCACTTTCTTCGTTTTTGAGCGCAAACTGCATATCGCACTTGAATAAATGCAGAAAAGTACTTCTGCGATACGCTCCCTCACACGACTGCGATTGTTTGGAGTTAGAAGGTCATGGTTAGTAGCTGCTTTTCGAACAAGCAACTCGGAGTGCCCTCATATAAAGTATGGAATACTTAGCAGTTCTGAGTCGAAGTACCAACATGGTGTGGGGTACATACGCATCGCGTTATCTTGCCAGAAGTGTTTTCTCTTATCCCACTTTCCTACGAAGCTCTTCTACTTGGGCAGGTTACCGCCGTACTGCGAGCCATAGATGTATGACCATCTTCGAGCTCAGGACTTGGGGAGTTTATTAGAGAAATACCAAGCAAACTCAACATCTTTAGCAGTGCCGACTAGGCTAGGTCACCCTAACAGGTTCTGATTCTTTCCAATGAAATGGTGTCTTTTGGTGATGCAAACCTCCGACAACATAAGGCTTAACATGCCAACATTAGTTTTTTCTCTGCACACGTAACAGAAGAAGCCAATGTGAGATTAGCGAGCGAATGTCAATGAAGTTGTAGATCAAATATGTGCAAATGTTTCGGTGCGACTTTGACGCGCACTGTCAGCTCACAAACATGTCGCACTCTGTAGATTAAACAGGTCTGGATGAGGGCACTGGCTTACATGACAAGGCTGAGGATTGCGCTCCAATTATTACGGAGCCCATCAAAGATAACCTGCTCGAACGACTCCATTGCAAAGCAAATCGTCGTGCGCATGCTTATTTACGCTTCATAGGACAATGGGCACTCTGACTTGCATTACAGAGACGTTTTCATGGAGCAAGACACACGAATATTGCGATTATTTTTGACCGTCAATTTCGTAACCTCGTTTCTGAACTGAATTATATCCGTTTGGCCATTCGAATCGTACAGTAGCTATTTCATGCATGTGATATGTATTGCAATGAGTTTCTGCAGGTATTTTTTCATTTTTGAAAACAGTACTTATTTTGATCGTCTTTCAAAAGAAAAAGAAAAGAAGGGGCAGCACTACTGTACAGTGCCACCAGAATATATTATGCTGTATCTAGATGTTGGCGATGTCAATTAATGGAGATCACTTCAAAAATAGTACTGTAATCGTTGTTTGTAGAATTGTTTGGGATCTCATTCTACCACCTCTCACCACCTTCTCTGGCCGTACAATACTGTATCGACGTGAGCTGGCCTTTCATAAGACCACGAATATGAACTACGAACTACTATAAATCAATACGTACCGGCCGTATTGAGAGGAACAGACTATATCGGTAGTACCTTCACCACCAGGATTAGATAAATCGATTACGAAATGACTGTAAGTTGATTTAGTTTCTGAGGTTTCGGCGAAACTCAATCAAGACGGTGTATATCTTTGGTGGCTAAAGAAAACCTCATCTCGTACGGACGAATGTTTCGTGCTTTCCTTGCTATGGCGGTGAGGCCAAACTTCCAACGTCGTCATACTGTTGAGCAGGCGAACCTGGGGTTCCGAGATGGATGCTTATTATATGTTGGGTAACTCTGATTTGCTCAAGCGCTGCGTGCAGAGTAGTCCGTCGTCGCAAGTTTGAAGACCCTGTTCCTACCCTCAGTCCTCACCTCGTCCTAGTCCGTTTGTACGCTTATCGCCTCAAATCCGGACATTTGCCTTGATGGGCGAAACGGTCAGCTCTTCCCAACTAGCTTTCCCATGCAACCGTCACACATGTATTGTTGCAGGTACTGCCTTCGTACTCTCTGCTCTCCTAACAGCATCTTTCATTACCTCTCTCACTGATATACCCGCCCTACGAGCGAAACTTGCTACTCCCGTAAGTGTCTCTCATGTTGCTACTAACACCACCGCTGCTACATGGCTACGCAGTCTCATCACTTCTGCAAATCGCGATGCGGAGCTAGTACGCACAGAGCGCATCGGCTGTCGAGAATACCAAGCAGGCGCACAATCATGCGTGTACGAAGGTGTGATATGCGCTGACACCACTGCCCATGAGAAACCCACACGCCCATCAGTGTACTTTCTCGACGACAGCCGCACCGATATGGAAAAAGTTTACGATGATGAGTGGTGCACTTACCGTTTCCAGTCATCTGATCCGCGGTATTTCTCGTCTCGGCACTGGCCTATACTGAACGGAACTTTCGCCCCGCAAGGATCGTGCTTGGACGCCTATTACAGGACTTCCGAGTCTTTGTTAGGCCGAAATATCTCATCCCCCGTGGATTCAACCAAGGGGAGCGGACAGAACGAGACTGCCATTGACGACTTGTTACTTGATCCCAAAATTCGATGGTTAGATTCAATGTGGCTGGTTGACCTCGATTACGTGGACAACAATCACAACAATCACCTCTTGATGGACATCGTTTGGCTTCTGGATGTTGTTCTATGGCAACGATCTGTAGATCCACACCGCCGCCCAGGCTCTAGACTTGACGCTGATATGGAAGTCCCCTCTGGAGCTTTATTTTCTGAGGGGCCGCGTCATGTTTACTTGCCGCAAAGTAAAGCCGATTTCATAAAGCAGACCTCCAGAGATGTCAATCGCTTATTGTACGCTCTTATTCTAGAGCGCAACATAGGCAATTTGTACATCCAATTTGGATATGAAGAGATGCAGACGCCCCCAAACAAACCTCGTCAGACTGTTCCGCTGTTGGAGGCATTTCCAGATCTTATCCAAAATGAGACTCTGGTATTTCACAGAGACTTGCAGAAAAGCACTGACATCACTCTTGTTTGTACTCCACGCTTTACCTCGGGGGCTAAAGTTGCCAATGTGGGACATGAACGAGTGTGTCGCAGGATGCGCGAGAAATCTTACGAATTTTTCGGAATTCCGCCACTGCCTATGGAGCGTTTAGGTCAAATTTACTATCCCCAACCACCAAAGCGGATTGTAGTCTTGCAGCGGCACGTCTCACGGAAAATTGGAAACGCTGGAGAGCTTGAAAAGGCTCTGCGAAACTTCTTTGAGAAGCAGCATGGTGTGGAAGTAGAAATCGTGTCGACTAAACATGTGCAGACCGCAGAGGAGCATGTGCGGGTTTTCTCGAGAGCAGGCGTTCTCATCACCACGCATGGCTCGCAGTCGATGGGACAGATTTGGATGCCCAGGCATAGGTTAGTTTCGTACATTTTGATGATCACACAACGCCTCTTGAGCTATCAAAGAGAAAGGACGATTTACTGACGTATGGCTTTGTTTTTGTCTCTCTCGGTGACAAATCGCCGCGAACTCTCTACGTGCCTCATCGGTGCGCGTTTGTGATCGTCCTCATTACGCACGCAATCTGGTGATGAAGCTCTCTAATTGAAATCATGCCCGTTGGATATTTGGATTATGCGTTTAATTTACTGTCCGAGTCGTGCCGGTTGTGGTATTACGAGCTCCGGAGTATGAGAGCTCCTTGTAAGTATTCTGAGATCTTGTTGGACATTTTTTAGTATGAGGGTATTAGGGGTATCTGACGTGTAGAAATGTGGTGAATGCTGGGTGTTTGCAACGGATTTGTCACAGATTACTCAAAGGAGCATTTCATTGAGCCGTGCGGTGAGAACGTTCCTCACATGATGAATCCTTGTAACGATGTCAAAAACGATGATGTATGGGTTGATATACCCAAGGCGGTTCGATTAATCCATTTTGCCTTGGAGAGAATGGGGTACTCGATCGGGCCATGGATGGATTTTGTGCAAGGCAGCTGATCTCAGTGCCGTGCTGAGGAATAATACTTGTAGGTTTATATGTAGAGTCAGATACTAATGCAACTCACTTCGCTAGAGATATTGTTTAACTGGAATGCTCTGAAGGAATCGTAGTTGGGAAGTAGGGCCCGAAAGTTCGGAATCGTCTGTGAGCATACTGTATACACGCAAGAGGTAGCTACTTGGTTGGAGAGAAAGATGTGAGTTCCAGTGCAAAAGCTAGAGCTCAGCATGTGACGCGCGAGGTGTCGTAGCAGGCACTGGTGGAGTCGGTAAGTATCGGAAGAAAGTCACAAACGGAAGACTAAACCCACGCTGAGGAACACAGTCGTACGGAATCCTTTTTTTTTTGCCTTCGTTACAGCCGAAGCTCAGGTTTGGTAGTTGAATTCTTCACATCAACTGCAGAACCTGACGAATATGAATGTGCTCTTTGACACTAACAGCGACGAGCCTGATACCCGGAATAAAAGCGATGTGTGGTGAGATGACCCATGCGTATTTTGCAGAGTAGGTTTTACAAGACTTGCACGGTTGCTTGAAGCTGATACTGATAGTAGAAACTTAGGTCAGGAGCACCCAACTTTACGCACCGCATGTATGGTTGTCCGTTCTGCATACGGACACTTTCAATGAAAGAGGACAAATTCGTTTCCCAATCTCGAATGCGGTTCACTGTGGCGATGCAGGCGGTGGTGACGATGGATCTCACGTGTGATGCGAGACACTAGCTAATGTCTATTGTACCTTCTGCCTCTTGTGAGCGGGTACAAGGCGTGTTTTGATTTTTTAAACTTGAAACCAGCCGATTACTCTGATTTTTAGATCATTCGAAAGCTCGTGATCTATTCTGCAAGAGTAGGGTTGAAGTTGTAGAAAATTTTCGAAACTAGTCTGCGTTGTGCTGCTTGTAAGCTACTGAAGGCCTGAACCTCACACTTCACAACTACAAAATACAACAATCAAGCGTACACGTATGCAAATTTTGCATTCTCATCACATTGACATTTCTCACGTGTAGATTTGCGATTACGTTTTGAACTTTTTTCGGACCTCATTTGTGACTGATGGCCGGTACAAAAGGCACTGGTTGATTGCTTTCCTCAAGCCCTGCCCCTCTACTACACAAAGTATATTGACTGTTGCTGCTGTTGCTAGATTATGAAGTCAACGGTCCGCTGCAGTGTACGGTACTTTTTAGATGTTGGTACTCTGCGGAACGTTTCCTGGTCTCATGAACTCATACTTGAGCTTGCAGTTTTTCTCACGATACTTGATTCGTGCATCAATGTCCCGAAGCCTTCTTCTGTATTCTACAAGAGCTTCCTGGACCCCTTTATCATCTGGCAGTTCCCCACGCCGATAGTGTCCCAATTTAGTATAGTACACAGACCCCAACACCGCCAGAATTTTCACATTCTCCACAGCAGCCTTAATAGGTGTCAACACTCTCCTCCACTTCTCCATCCCTACCTCCTCATTACCCTTTGGCGGTTGCTCCCAAAGCCCACCGGGCACAGCTGGTGCGTACGACATGTAATCAAATTGCGGGAAGTTCACCGCCGCATGCTGCACAGACCCCGAGAAAATGATAAACGTCAACGCCTTTGCCAAGTATGCTACACTCTCAATCCGCCCACTCCCCTTATCTCCAAAATCCTTCACCCGAGCCCGCTCCGTATCGACTACCTCGTCCGCCCACGCCCGCAACTCTGCATCCGCCACCACTTCGGCGTTTGACTTGTAATACACTCGCACGTAAGCCGACACCCATTCATGCATGGCGTCAAAGTGCTCGAGCGCGTCCTCGCGGTACGGCATCTTCAGAATCGGGTCCATCACCGCGCGACTCTCCATCTCTTCGCGCGGCATGGCTTCATTGAACTTTCCGTCCAGCACCTGCGCAGCGCACCATTTCATCAGCGAAGCAATATCACCAGCGAATATCAAGTCAACCTCGCCCCCCGGTGCCACAAGATCCCGGCTTGCTTTCTCGTTGATAAACTTTGTCCCTTCAAAGTGCGGCCGCAAAAGCCTATGCACCGGATGCGCCGCGGGCAGCTGCCGCATTGTGGCCGCTACGAACGGCTCCACCATAAGATGCGTTCGCCCAAGGTGCGCAATCAACTCGTGGTGAATCGCGTCGTTCTGATTCAATGCCATCTTCGCAATCAACCATCGCACGCCGTCCGCCCCTCCCCCATCCGCTGGAAACACCACCTCTCCGTTCACCTCTACGGCAACAGCCTGCACATCCCCCCCACCCCGAGGCCCCAC
>JAUKWC010042588.1:0-11704 GCA_032356245.1 Endocladia muricata | reverse complement strand
GATGCGAGCGACGGTCTCTCTCATCCTTTTACTTCTTCGCCTGCGCGAGCTGCACTTGCCGCGCCTGCAAATCCGACGCCAACATCTGCAAATTCTTCCCCAACCGATCCTTCTCTGCCGACTTCTCCCTCGCCAACGCCACACCCTCCTTCGCCTCAGCCCTCGACTGTGAAACCTGGTCTTCAAGACCGGAAAGTTTCCAATTCACTTTTTCGCCTGAATCTTTGCCAAAAGTGAAGCATTCTTTTCACACTTCGCCCTCTCAACATCCACAACCTTCTTCACCCCCAAAATCTTGCGCCCAAAACCTCCATTTTCCTCTCTGAGCACCCTTTTCCTCCCCAAACCAGCATCCATCTACTCCAGCACCTCCGCAAGCCGCAACCTTAGCGCGGCAATCCCCCACCGTCCGCAGCACCCTCCTTTCAGCCCCGATCGCCCTCCTCTGCCGCGCGGCGATCTTCCGGGTCTCCGCCTCGCCGGCGCGCGACTCATCGAGCTCCGCGCAGAGCGACTTGTTCTGCTTGTGTATCTGGGGGATCGTCTCCCGCGACGCTGTAGTGCAACCGCCGCTGAGATTCTCGAACTGCAGGCCGAGCGTCTTCATTGGCGCGCGAAACTGGCTGGCGGGCTTGCGCGGGGCCGGGCGGGCGGGCGGGCACACGCGGGCGGGCGGGCACCCGCACGCGTGTGGTCGAGCGCTCCGGCGTGTTGGAGCGTTCCGGCGTGCGTGACCGCGCGGGAACTCGTAGGCGTCAGCGACGACGCGAAGGGAACTCTCTTTGAAGTGACTGCTAACGTTGCGAATATGAAGTGTGGGAAGATGAATCGTTTTGGATTTCTCGCTTCCGACAGGAACATTGGATAGCTAGAGGGATTGAGAGAGAGAGACATGGAGGGAGAGTTTTTTTCCTCGCCAGGGTGATGATATTGGTGAACCCGTGCTACTTATCTACTGATCGATCTTCGATTTCCGCGATGACGGATCAAATTGTGACTGTTGTGACCCACGATAGGGTACTGAACTTATGAAGCTGCTAGAGATCGGCGCGGCAGGCCGCGACAGAGACCTTAGGTGACGAGCTTTATGATCGCCCTTGTTCCTACTTCATAAGACTAGCGATATAACGTACCAGTATACCCCTCCGATCAGGGGTGATACCAGCTGCAGCACTGCATCTACTGCAGCTTGTCTTCAAAGTGCTTGCACTTTGACCTTTAAAACTGTGGCACCTGCAAAGAGTGCTTTTCATCTATTTTTATGAGTTTTGCACCACACGGTTTCATTGTAGACATGAGTCCATCGAATGGGGTTTAAAGGCTGCGGGTTACCACTTGCTTATGTATATTTGAAGAACAGCTTGAGTTAAAGCAGTCCAACTTCTTCAGTGAGTAGTCAATATCGCACCGACTTAAGAAGCAGTACGCGGCCGCATAAAGTCTCGACTATAAAAATGCTTAAACCATGAGCTGATCCATTTGTTTTGGATCAGCTCATGGTTTCATTGCCACTTCCCTCTTTTCAAAGAAGGACAGGAGAAAAACACGAGTATAGCAAATCTTACCGAAAAGTAAAAGACAAACCATTTAACACGACACCAACTTAAAAATCTGGAGGCTACGACTACGACTCATGATTTGAATCGTTTCATGCAGATATCTGCAGATTCATCTACAGATTAGTCCGAATAAAACTTCGGCACTTTATTTTTCGAAGGCGGCATGTTGGGGTTGATGAAAACGTACGAGGCGATAATGCGTTTACCTCCAGAGAGCCTAGGAGAGATCTAAGTAGGACTTTATCTTAAATTCTGGCGGGTGTCAACTATCAAAGGTAGGCTATAATACACGCTTTACCTCAATCGATACGATAGTTGCCCAAAAAACCGAAATATAAGTAAATTTTAAGTTTCCTGACGCCAGATCTGGCCAATCTTACCATAGAGCTGCCCTTCTGTCGGGGCGTCTCAAACTCCGTGTGGAGGTTGCGAGCTGTCGGGGGCGCAGGCGATGACGGCTTTTTCTGTGAAACCTCGTCATCGTCGTCGTCATCATCCGAGGCGTCCTCTTTGTCGAGGGCACCCTTGCCATCAGAGATCCCCTCTTTGTCGAGGACGTCGGCATCATCGCTGACGACTTCTTCTTTGTTGAGGGCACCGTCGTCGTCATCATCACCGACAACCTCTTTGTAGAGGGTGTTGTCGTTGGAAGCTTCTTTTTTGACACTGCCGCTATGCTTCTTGCGTTTTTCGGCCAGGTCCGCGTAAGCATCCTTCTTCTCCTGCTTCTTTTGTTGCTTTGCGGTACGCTTCTCGTCGAGCTTGGCTTCCTGCTTGCGGGTCTTCTCGGCCGCGGCGGCTTGCTCCTGTGGGGTGCGCCGCTTGGCGCGCTTTGCCAGGGGCCTTGGCGTGATGCCCAGGGATGGCGTGTCGTTCTTGGCGCGCTTGTTCTCGGGCGGTGTACCCTTGACCATCTTGTCACCTCTACTCTCTTTGTCGAGGCGTACGGGGTGGGTGGTTGGGTTCTCGTCCGTTTCCTTGTCGAGCGCGTGCTTCCTCGCCGGCTTTCTGATATCAAAGAAAAATTACTCTCGATTCGAATTGCTGAGCACCGAGCAAGGCAGGCACATGCTCAGGGCAAGAGAGGGAGTGAGATGGGTAAGCGCTAAGCTAATGCAAGTAGGTTGGTGCTCCCAGAAAGGAGATGCGTCAGTGCTGACGTCGGTACCCATCTCCTCCTGAGGGCCAAGGCGAGTACGTAATGTACCCACTAGAGTTTATTGTTTGCCGGTCGAATGTTGCGCTCATAGCACTATCTATGAGTAAGATATGAGACCGCCTGAAACTCGGTCGTTTTGCGTGCTCACGGCGAATGATGCTGGGCACGTGAGCTGATGTGGCAGTTTTGTCATTAATGACAACACTGTAAGAAAAACGCTTTGGAGTGCTATCACGTTACATGTACATCAAGCTGGGTTATAACCCGACCTCTCATAGGTTATCAAACCCTATCATACTGACTTCAAACTGCAACTCTCCGTCCAATTCAAACTGCAAAGTTGCAGTTTTAAACCATGAGTTGCAGCTGGTATCACCCCTGCCTACGAGGCAATACGCGCGTTCAAGCAGATACCGCTCCGCGCTGAGAAAGACAGCAAAGAGAAGCCCCCCGAAAATGGCACTAAGACCGCTAAGCATCATTCCTTGGCACTCTTTCCGTGCGTCCGTGCGGTTTTCTGAGATACACTCCTTCCCCTAAGGATTAGGACCATTTTTGGATCTTAACCAGAGTTATTCCTGTCCGACTCAGCTGGCCCTATCCTATCCCGTTAGGGTTAGGGCCTCAACATCTTTGGCTAGGGTATCTTTTTGTGGGGTACTGGCTTTAGGGTACTAGCTTTGTCATAGGAATACGTTAGAGATCGGCGCGCTAACGCGGCGCCGGCGACCATAGGTAGTGAGCTTGACGCTCAGCCTTGATCTTATCTTTATAAAACTAGTGAATCAGCATAAAATAACGAACCAGTATACCCACGAGGAATTACACGCGCGTTTACGCAGACCAGCTCCGCGCCGAGAAAGACAGCAAGGGAAGCCTCCCCAAAAGTGCACTAAGACCGCGAGTGGCATTCGGTGGCGTCTTTTAAGCTATCATCGATAACGGCGAGTACTTTACTCGACCCGAAGGGATACTGAGAGACTCACCTTCCTTTTTGACCAAGTCTTTGACGAATGGTTGGAATTTCTATCCAGAAAAGGATGAACAACCCGAGTTTCCGGACAGTTGCTCACTTGGACAATTAGTGTCCAAGTTCTTTTAGTATTTTTAATTTGTGCATTCTTGTGGCTAAGTGTTGTAAACGAGCTTTGAGCAAAACAACGCCCCGAGACTACGCATGAAGATGAGTCTTTGGTGTACGAAAAAAGGAAAAAAAAAGTAAAGAGAGCGGCACTTCAAAGATTTAGGCTCAGCCTCAGGATTTGAAGTACCGCTCTCTTTACTATTAAAGTAATTTTCTCGTGCACTAAAAGCTCAACTACATAAAGTGGTACAACACTGCTTCTTTCAAAGCAGTGCACTGCTTTTACACATATGTACCACTTTATATACTACTTTAATTAAAGGCTTTCTTTATATTTATGTCTTTAATTATAGCCTTTAAAGTACAAAATAAAGTGCTACACACTCCTTTTAAAGAAGCAGTGATGTACCACTCTATTTAGTAGTGTAATCTGCGCACGAGGTACGTATTATTGGAAAGTCTCTTATAAAGTCTAAAGCTTTTGAAGAATAACGAGGAAGCCCATTAAATCGTAGCACTGCGGTCGCGGTAAGTTTACCTTTGGGCGGTATCTCCTTAAAGTCTATCCAAGTGTCGACATTCTTTGAAAGCCTTGGGAGCTGCATAGTATGATGCTGAGTTTCGCTCGACATGCACTTCAGTTTCGACCGTTGTGGAGAGCTCGTCTGGTTTTGAATGCTTAAATCTTCCTCGGCAGCATCTAATGTTGCCATTCCGCTGGCTAGACCAGCTACAAACCAATTGATATTAGCGTAACCGCTTCCAACAACGGCCCACTTTTGATCGAAAGGGCACAGAAACACTCTTCTCCAGTCTTTCCAATAAATTGGCATTTTTTACCTCACGAGAAAGCGTTCTCCACTCCGTATAAGCACCGGATCTTTTCAGTTGCGTGTCCGAATGACGCTAGTGTCAAGACAAAGTTTGACTGCCGCCAATCTTTGTCTTGACATTAACATCATTCAGACACGCAGCAAAAAAAATCCTCGAACTCGTTGCTTTTGATTCGAACGCAAATTATTTTAATAATTACAAGCCCAAAATTAGCGATAATCAGTTCGGCAAAGGGGTAATTCCACAGTCCACCCTGGGTCACAAGGTGGGACCATATAGGCCCCTAGGGTGGAAGCAGTGCAAGTTTTTGGGAAAACTTCCACGCGGAGAGAAGCCTGCACATATCCCTCGCCCTGTGCCATGGCGGGTTGGGTTTGTTGTCAGAGGAGCGATCAGGAGAATAGCGATCAGTGTCAACACTGAACTGGACCGGAAAAAACTTTCGCGGTCGTTCAGTTACGATACAATGGACCGACCGTCTATTTGGGCCGCAATGGTTTCTTTACAAATGTCTGTACGGTATAAGATGATGGTTTACAGTACCGGCTCCTCCTTAAAAAAACGTGCAGTGATATCGTTAACTTTGATCAGTATCTCAAAATTTACCGATCGCTGTTGTTACAGTGTCGCTTGTAATCACACACACACCAATGTTCGTCTTTCGCGATCGCTCGCAATAGCACTGCAAAAGTATCTTGAAAGTTCTTCTCAAGAGCGTTAGTGCAAGCGAACTATCGCGACGCTCACCGCCTCTTTGTCCAAGAAATGCCCTTATCTGGACTCACGTCCTTGTCTGGAGCAGGACCCAGTAACTTGCCTGAGGTTACGAAAAGCCAGATAGCCCCATCGCTAGATGATTTTATTGCACTGCCGGACATTGACACCAGCAGTAATAACACCTTTCCGGATATCCCGGAAGATTTCTTTGAAGCCTCTTAAGTTCTCACGAGATAGTGTAACCTCGAGGCGGTGATCACCGCATATTGAAATGTGACCTGTTCTAAAGTTTTAAAAAGGTATCATAAGTTTTAAAAATATTCTTTTAGTAATTTCTTTTTTGAAAATATCTTTTTATAGGAACGTGGTCCATCGATCTAAACTGTCAACCCGCATCTCGATACGGTGCGCCACTAGGAACTAACAGTCGCCCAATCTTCGATCGATGGTCCTTCGGGTAATCAAAATTAGCCCTGGCTATCCTCAAAAACCCCTCCCCCGTCCTAACTCTCCACATTTTGACACATACACGATCACAAACACAAAACACACATCAAAGAAGAAACAATAAATACAAAACGAAATTGATTCGCTATTTTCTACTATCCGCACCGCGGTCCCTCCTCCGCTAGGAAACGCCCGGCACGTGAACACATGAAAATAACGGCCAACACACCGCCGCTCAGGGTGGGAGGGTGGGCGCGAGGCACTGGGCTCCGAGAACATCGTCGTCGACGCGGACGCCGCCGCTTGACGCAAAAATTGATCTGGAGGTATGAGAGGCTCGCCAATCGTCAAAGGCGAGGTGTAAGCCAAAGGTATTTCCATATCCGAAATCATTTTCAGTGGACAAAAACACAAGAACCTGACACATGGAACCGAACTAACACCTTGTAACTCGTAACTCCACCCACGTTCCAAGTCGCTTCAGCGACGTGCATGGGGGACGTCAGGCCTGCACAGCACCTCAACAACCCCGCGCGACCGGGTGGCCCCTAGCCACGCCCGGCCAAAACGCCCCTTCCGGGCCTCTCCCCCTTACTCTTCATCAACTCCCCGGTCCCTCGCTATCGGATCCGGTAACGCGGGAGAAAAGAATACGAGAGAGGCGGCAGTGGTCCGCACTCTGTGACTCAGGTAGACATCGGCCATGTCGCCTAAGTTCTTCCAGTCAAACCTGATCCGCAGCCGAATTTCGGACCACTGCAGCAGAACCGCCTGAGTAAACGCCGAAATACGCGGCGAATGACCGGTGACGTCACAGCCGGCTGGTGCCGTGAACCCAATTGCCCTCATCACACGCTTGGTCGCGCGATCCAAGTTGCAACGTGCCAGCCCACAACTGTCGAACAAGTAGCCATCAGCCGTTCCTCTATCTGCTATCCAAGACCGGATCAGGCCGACGTGTTAGGGTACCCCCGCACGGCTTGCGGATTATAAAACGAGCGCCCTCTACGACGCAGCGCGGCCTCAAGCGTGCGTCCTTTCAACGAGCCAACAAGAACTTGTAGCCTCTCCTCGTCTAGAGCACTATTCTCCAAGCGGATCGACTGCGCTTCAGCCGGCCTCAAGCCGAAGACCGCCGCCGCAATTAGCAGAGAAGCATCGCGCCTGTCAGAGAAGGTGGCTTCAGCACGCGCAGCCCAGCTCATAACCTCGTACAGCTTGTGAGCGGGAATAGCAATACGTATCACCTGAGGCGGAAGTCTATTGTCGAAGGCCTTTTTGTAGCCTTCAAACGCTGCGGTAAGCCGCAGAGACTCCTTGATCTTCGGCAAGTAGCCCAACCCTAAAGCCTCGTGCGTGAGCCTAATACCGGAAACATAACCCGGTACCGAGTTTGCCCTGATCTGGGGTCCAGTCTTCGTCACCAAAGACGTGTACAAGAAGCCCATGAGTCAAACCAAGTCTCGCTCGTCCATCGGGAAGTCTCGCTGATGGTGCTCGAGACTGAGACACATTGCGCGCATGTGCGTCGCCCGCGCGTCCCACGACGACTTTTCCAACGCCTTCGTCATTAGCTCGACCGCCGCCTTGCCGATACCTTCCAGCTCCTGCTTGCGAATGCTCGTCACCAGCGTGCTCAATTCCGTGCCTGACAAGAATCCCGTCCTCGTCTTCAGGTCCGCGAGCCTGACTGGTTCGCTGCTCGCTCGCGTGCTTCTTGACGGCCCGCCCTCTCTCTGCCCTGCGACTTCTTCTCCTCCTCCACCATCCACGCCTGCACCGCGCGCTCCACCGCCACCGTCGCTCCCGACGGCTTGGCCTTCGGCGCTTCTGCGAGCCCGAACTCCGCGAGCAACAGCGGGCACGTATCCGTCCCTGTCTGCGCTCCCGCTACCAGAGGCCGGCCCAGCTTCGGCTCGAGCACTGCCACCGCGTCCGCCAGGCGGCGCAATCGTGCGACGGACGAATTCTCCGTTCAAAACGGGACGACGACTATTCCACGAGCCTTCTCTCTCTCCATCTTCGTCAGCGTCACCCCGAAAAGCTCTGCGGCGGGTTGAAAAAGCGCACTCTCCCATCCCCCCACCATTCTGCCATCGCCGCTTCCGCCTGCTTCCGCTGCGCGACCGGGTGTTCCCCTCCGCTCATTCGGGAGCGGAACACCATGCCTCTCCCGACGAAAGTGCTCAACGAACCGATGAGCAAGGCGGTCACCGCATGGTTGCATTGCGGGACGGACGGGTCCCACGTGCGGGACTGGCGATCGGCGTAGCGGTTTTCCGCCGACGAAATCCAGCGAACGTCGAGCTCGAGGCCCTCGCGCTCCATGACACCCTTGAGCAGGCGCAGCTCGAGCATCATCTCCCGCGATGCAGTTACCATGGCCTTGACGATGTATACCACCGCAGAGTTGTCGACCCAGCAGAGGACTTCTCGGCTCTTCGGCAGATCTGAGGACATCTCTCCCTCCTGCGTCGTGGTCTCCGCAGAAAGTTTTCCCGCGGCAAGTCCTCGAGGCCACCGGACTTGCCCCTAGACTCTCTTGCTCCGCGGGAAGGAGCAAAGCGGAGGTTCTCCAGCACAAAACGCAGTTCCCGCAAATCCCTCCAGGCGATTGTCTTGGCTCTCTCCTCCACAGACCAGATGCCCTGAAGCGACACCCCGTTCTCTCCTGGCCTCATATCTCGGCTCAGTGCCCCTCCCCAGCCAAGTTCGGCAGCGTCGGAGTGAGTACAGATCTCCGCGTCCGGTTCCTGCATGCAGCGGCCTTCCGGCTCGAGGCGACGCCAGAACAGCAAGTCTCTGCGCGCGACCTTGCTCATACGCACTCGTGCTCGCTTCCCTTCCCGCTCCCGGAGGGCATAAGACAGACAGTTGTAGAGCGACCGCGTATAGAATTGCGCCAGCGGCACCGCAAGCATCAACGACACAGCCGAGCCACAGAATGAGGTCAGGCAGTCCGCCGACACCAGGCCCTTCCCGTAGCTGGCCTGACGCAGCAACGTTCCAGCCATCCTCTGCATCTTTGACTGCTTCTTGTCCGTCCCTTCCTCTATTCCTCTTCTCCCTGCCACAGCGTAAAGAATAACCCTTCTTGACCAGTGCCTGCGCCTCCACTGAATTTACCCGTTGGAAGACGCCAACCTTGCACCCCGCCTGCAAGTCCGCGACGCCAAATACGATATCCTCTGACGACTGAGCTACCGGATTCATCGGTGGCAATTCCCCCACGGGTTTCGTCGGCAAGTCCAGTAGCCCGTCGGTCAACATTGACTTGAAGCCCTTCGAAACTCCTAGCATGCTCTCCCACACAGACGCTTTCCCCGCGACCCGCCCAGCGTGCGACCCCGTAATCCGTCCAAACCCCCCCACCCCTGGTGACATCCTCTGCAAGCACATGAATAACACGCGCGAGTTTCAGATGCCGAAGGAGCCTCATGATCAAGGTCCGGCTGAGGCAGAGCCTCCAGCACCTTCAGAGCGGCTCTTATTTGCCGCATGTGCTTTTGCTGCCTCCTTCATTTCCGCGAATATAAACGCCTTCTCGTACTCTTCCCTCATCTTCGCCATACTTCCGCTTCCATAGCTGCTAATCTGCGCCGCCATCTCCTCCTTCTTAATCCCCGCCTTCGCGGGAGCCACACCAAAATCGACCGCCATCCTCATAAACGTCACCTAAATATATAGCACCTTGTCCGACAGCTCCGTAAACACGTCCCTCCAAGCGCCATGCCCCGTTGAGACATTTGCGACCCTCGCCGCCTTTCTCTGTTTAGGGAAGTTTTCGCGCAAGTGTTCGTGCACGACAGAGGCCTTGCTTTGCAAGCTTGTCGGTGAGGCCTGCTGACTTTGAGCCAGGTTGACTGACATGACAGCCGCAGCCCGGGCGGCGCGTGGTCAGCGAGTGCTGCCGGGGCGGGTGTGAATTTTGCCTAGGTGCCACTGAAGGCCCTCCCGTCGCCCTCGACGAACGGCGGCCTGCCGTAATTGATGCGACCTAACAGCCGTCGCTGCCGCCGCTGTGGCCGCGGCTCATTATTGCTTTGACGATCCTCTTGACGATTGTCGCGAGCACCGCGACGCTCGCCGCCTTTCTCTGTGTAGAGAGATGTGCTCGCGAGCGTGTGTGCTTGCACAAGGCTTTGCCTCGGCAGCTTGCCGATGAGAGGCGCTGCGTTGTCGCAGCGCTATACCCCGTCGGGAGATCCGCGATGTTCGCCGCCTTTCTCTGTGCAGAGAAGTTTGCGCGCGTGTGTGCGTGCACGGCAGAGGCCTTGCTTCGCAAGCTTGTCGGTGAGGCGCGCTTCCTTCAAACCAGGTTGACTGACATGACAGCCGCCGCCCCGGGGTCAGCCGAGTGCTGCTGGGGCGGGCGGACTTGACATTTGCAGAGGCGCCACTGATGACCCTCCCGTCGCCCTCGACGTACGGCAGGCTGTCGCAATTAATGCGACCTAACATCCGTTGCTGCCGCCGCTGTGGTCGCGGCTCATTATTGCGTTGAGGATCCTCTTGACGATTGTCGCGAGCACCGCGACGATCGCCGTCTTTTTCTGTGCAGAGAGATGTGCACGCGAGCGCGCGTGCTCGAATGAGGGTTTTCATCGGAAGCTTACCGAAGAGGCGCGCTGCGTTGTTGCAGCGCTCGCTGATGGCGCCATAACCAGTTGAGACATCCGCGACGCTCGCCGTCTTTCTCAGTGCAGAGAGATGTGCGCGCGAGCGTGCGTGCACGGCATAGGCTTGCTTCGCAAGCTTGCCGGTGACGCGCGCTGCCTTCAAGCCATGTTGGCCGACATGGCAGACGCCGCCTCGTGGTCAGCGAGCGCTGCCGGGGTGGGCGTGGAATTAGCGGAGGCGCCACTGGAGGCCATCCCGTCGCCCTTGCCGTCCGGCAGTCTGTAGGAGTTGCTGCGACTAAACAGTCGTTGCTGCCGCTGCTTCGGTCGCGGCGCATTATTGCACTGACGATTGTCTTGAGGATCATCATGATCGTCGCGACTATTGCGACGCTTGCCGCCTTTTCTCTTAGCAAAGAGAAGTGCACGCGAGCATGCCTGCTCGACAGAGGCATGGTATCGCAAGCTTAGAAATGAGGCGAGCTGCATTGTCGCAGAGCCTTGCCCCGTTGAGATGTCTGTGCCGCTCGCCGTATTTCTCTGTTCAGAGAATTGTGCGCGCGAGCGGGCGTACTCGACAGAAGCATAGCGTCGCAAGCTTGTCAGTGTGGCGTGCTGCCTTGGCTGACAAGTCAGCCGCCGCCCCGAAGTTAGCGATTGCTGCCAAAACTGGCGTGACATTTTCGGAGGCGCCACTGAAGGCCCTCTCGTCGCCCTCGCCGTCCGGCGGGATTTTCTGCATTGTTGCGACATGAAATTCGTCGATGCCGCCGCTGCGGTCTCGGCGCATAGCGCTGATGATCGTCTTTGACGCTCATCGCTACGACCGCGACGCTCGCCGCCTTTGTCTCTGTGCAGAGAGATGTGCGTGCGAGCGTGTGTGCGCAAGCGAGCTCGCTTAGCTAAGCCTAGCCTTTGCTTCGCAAGCTGGCCTGTGAGGCGCGCTGCGTAGTCGCAGCGCCATGCCTCGCTGAGACATTCGCCGCGCTCGCCACCTTTCTCTGCCCAGAGAAATGTGTGCGCGAGAGTGTGCGCGCGACAGAGGCTTGCTTCGCAAGCTTGTCGGTGAGGTGCGCTGCCTTCTAGCCATGTTGGCTGACATGACAGCCGCCTCCTCGTGGCCAGCGAGTGCTATCGTGACAGCCGCCGCGGCGCGCCATGCGGCCAGTCGCGTGCTGCCGGGGCGGCCGTGGAAATTTACGGAGGCGCCACTGAAGGCCCGTCTGTCGCCCTCGCCCGTCCGTCGGGCTGTCACACATATTGCGACTAAACAGTCGCTGCTTCC
>JAUKWC010042577.1:0-11719 GCA_032356245.1 Endocladia muricata | reverse complement strand
GGGGACACATTGTTTGCGTGCAAGGGTGAGTGTCAAGAGTCCTGCAAGTGCCGTTGGGGTGTCGACAACTCTTTTGGAGTGCAAAAAAAGTGCGGCATGTGAAGCGTTTTTGGAGTTACGTGAAACAATGTGCGGAAGAGATCTAAAATAGATGTCTTGCTGTGCGCTGTGATCATCATCTCATGTTGCAATATGCTTTATCGGTTAGAGAGCGGGGGGGTAAGGCGGTTCAGAGAGCGGAACAGATAACCCCCAGGGGCGTGTCAATACACGCCTTCCTTTCTGTGCCGCAGTACATATTGAACCACGTTTCTGCATTCAATGGGTATGTCCCGCGAGGCCCGGCAATGAAGCGTTTCGGCCATCCTCAATCACACGCACCTGAGCAACCATATCATAGATTCACCTTGCACATCTCCTCCCCTACATTCCCGTGCCTCCTTATCGTTTTCGGCTATGCTTGGGAGAACACTACAATGCGTAACATTGGACAAGGAAACATGCTGTGTGCTTTCTGGCACATGCCCCCCGCCTCATGTGCCCGGATGAGCCTCGGAGGCAAGAATATGATCATGTGAATCGAGTTTCACCGCTCTCAAATGACTCGCTGCATGGTCCGAAGCGGGGCAAGTATAAGTGATGTGCTCGCAAGTATAGTCAGCTTTTGCAGAAACCGAAGAAAAAAATTATACCTCTGTGGGGAAGGACTTACACACAACCTTATCGATTGGAACAGAGTAGCGTGGTTGTCCGGGGGGTCGAATTGCATGTGCGCAGCAGATTTGAGAGGCAGGAAGAGGATTTTCTTGCCAAGGAAGAAACAGTAACAGCAGTCAGCATGTATGATTTTAAAGAAGCCTGACTGCAACTTGCAACTTTCCTAGTTGTTTCCAGCGATGGACAAACAAGTCAATTCCATTTCTATTTCGACTACACATTCGTCTAGAACTCCATTGCCCACCCCTATAACTTGCGTGGTCCACTGTTCTATTGTTACAGTTGCATCGTTGCATCAGTGCACATTAGTGGATGGGCATATTTGGCAGATGTCTTTGTTTTCTGTGGTTGAGGTGTCATCCTGGCTCGTAGGATGGCTGGTCACTAACAAGCACAAAAGGTTACATACGCGCATGCCAGAGGGCGTCATTCTTTCTTGTTTTTTCTAATTCTACAAGCGAGTAGTAGTAGTAGTTTTTTTTTCTCATACAGTACCAGGCTACAAATTGATCAATAAACTAGCTCTAGGAGTTATCGAGTCTTTATTTTAGGGACGGATGTGCCAACTGCCTCGCTCTATGCCTGTCGAGGCCTCGATCCTCGGCTATGCAGTTGCTTTAGAAGGCAAGATGAGCTTGTTTGTTGTGAAATGCATTCCATCCTATTTGGATACACTCATTCAGTCTACACCGCGGCGTTTTGCAAGGGGTCTCTCAGCTTAAATCAGAATCACCATGTGCGCACCGAGTGTAGTCGTACAGATAATATCGATTCGTAAATGTGGCCTCAGCGCTGCGAAAACAGCTGCTATTCCGGTCGGCAGTGTTTCATAACTTGGAGCAAGCAACACCACGGGGAGAAGAAACTGACTTTACGATCAAAGCTACACCCTGGAAATCTACAAGAATAGATAGATTGTAGCGTTCTGCTTACAGAACGCGTGCGGGAGTACCGTACTGTACTACAAAGATGATTTCATTCCGAAGTTTGCTTCAGGCACATTCACACCCATATGAAAACTAGATGTTATGACCCTGGCTGCGGTTATAAGGCAATGAGTATGCCTGTGGCGCATTCTGCACCCTACAGAACTTCGGAATCGTCTCATGGACTTCTTTCTGTGAATCCACGACCGTGTACCCTATTCGTTGAATTTGTCTGTTGTGTCATATATCGTAAATTATACTAGTCTAAAATGCCTCTAACATATTTGCAAGTAGTACACAAGCTGTAGACAAGCCCTCCTTTTCGGAACCCCACAAGCCAACAACTAGAACTGTTCGTAGCAATACCATCGTGAAAAGAATCTTCCAATTCACGGCTGGGGCTTGTCTTATGTGGCCTGATATTGCTCCGCCTCTGTATTCCACACTTGTTGCGCAGGTATACCCGAAAAAGCGGTGAGAGTTGAAGCCTCCTTACTTCGGGCAAGGGTTGCCATTGGAAAGTGGCTGTTCACCAGAGAAAGTTTTGAATGCTACTATCAAGGCTTTCTTCCTGTATACTCGGGGCTGACAACTTATCTACTGCTTCTTCAGACCCTGTACTAACCTGGGAAACCAACCACCTTCATAGTTTGAAGATGATGGAAATACCTAGTTCCAAAGACCCTGCAGACGCAGTCCCAAACCTGCAAATTCTCCTCCAGAATCCTGAGTGGAGAGAAACCGGCCTGACTAAAGTGCAGTTTCCCTGCGAGCACGAAACCCTCTTGAACAGTCTGCCAGTTTACATTGGAATTCCTATAACCCACCAGTCCTCTGTGATGTACTTTCCATGGAACGGTCGCTTCCTGTTTCTCACCTTGTTCATCGGATGCAGAAGTGATACCCTGGGGGGTCATGTATTTGTTGGCACAACCGCAAGCTATTGTCCCCACACCACACGCCCTGCGCAGTCAAGACTATTTCCGATCCAAACCAACCCCAACGTAGATTCAAGCGTGCCCTAGCAGGACAGTGAAGATAGTGATTTGATTGATTGTTTTTTTTCGAGGCATCTTGGTCAGTTAGACCGCCAGCCTGTATTGCTCAATGACACAGCTCGTTTTGCACCACTGCTCTCAATAGCCGAATGACACAACGTGTCATGCATGACCGGCAAAGCTCATAGTACCTTCCCTGTCTTTCAACAAACATCTATATGGAATCTGGCGGCGTGTGGAGCGACTAAATGTACATTGTTAAGCAATAACTTTTTCGACATGCTAATCAGTGATGCGCTTGTAGCATTATAGTTTTGAAGGTAAAGAGTACCAGCCGGCATCTCTCGAATAGAGTTGGGATCCCAGTACAAAGCAGAAAAGCTTACCTCTTCGGAAGACAGCTTACTCGAGTGTGCGCACACGTTCGTAGCGATGTTCGAAAGCAAAAGTAGTCAAAATCTCTTAGATCTAGACTTTCGAGTACCTTCGAGTGGTTCTCTGCTAAAGAATGAGAAATATACTTTGGAACGTCAAGTAAGACACTCATCTTCAAGCGTGAGCGCTTTTTGCTGAACGTCGGGTTTTTCTTCTTCTTCTGGATCAGAAATGAAGACGCCAGAAAAGATTCGGGCCCTTCCATGTCTAATTGTCCAACTGATGCCCATGGATGCGAGAATCTCGGAGTCTGCTGAGTTTGGGCCTGTATGACACAATTCAGCCTGCATTTGAATTGAGATTAGTGTGCGCTGTGAAAATTGCTCATGTACAGTAGTACAATCGTGCCGGGAGTTTTTACTACGTACGCCGAGAGTTGGTAGGTACTCGTCCTGAAGTAGCAATTGAGACTACACTGGCGGCACAGTGATTATCGGGTGTTCAAAATTCGAATGACCTCAATTGGTGCCCTTCTGCTGTGCCACTCCCTGAACATAGAAACCATCGTGAATCACTCTCACAGCTGCCTGCATGCAGACAGTGAGTGACCTAAAATCGAGATTGATCCCGCTCGCACAATAGCGGAGTTGTCGGTGGATCATGGGTGTAGCTGACGAAAGCTTCCAAGTCCCTTTGGTGGCCAGATAAGCACCTCTTTCAGTTTATGTCAGAAATATACGAGGGGTGAAGTTTGAGGCCAGAGGTTTCAAGTCTGTCTGGTCTTCACTCCGTGTTTAAAGGCGACTTGGATAAACGCGGCCTCTTGTCTGTACCCAAAGACTGATTTGATCTGGTCAGAGAGATGGTGCCCACATGCTTGTCCAGTCCTCTGAGATCAAAACACGGCGGCGTCGTCGTCCTTGGCGGTGGCTTGAGAGTTGATAGGGAACGCGTGAGTCCGCGTGAGAATATATCAGGGCACACTGAAAATGGCGACAGAATGCACTTTTATGTTGTGTCTGTTGCGCTCCATGGTTTTGCTCTGCAACGTTCAGCGCATGTTGCAATGCAGGAAAGAAAGCGTGCTTGTGTCACAATCAGATGAGGACAACATAATCCGCTGCCATCAAAACCTTCTGTCTTTCTCTACCCTCTCTTCCATCCCGCATCCAGCATCACGCAATGCTGGCTAACACTACTTGTGGCTAAAGTGGATTCCGATATTGCAATTGAATATATCGTATCGATAGCGTGAAATCCGTACCATTCCCTGTGGTCGGCAAGGTGCGTTAAGTGTAGCAACTGGGGCGGGTTCGGATCAAGGACTGCCCCCAGTGACCATACTCATGGGCCCGTTATAAAGAAGCATCATGCAAGGTCCAGCCTGCCATGTCTACCTTACTCAAGACCCACGGTTTCTCATAGGTTACTTCATAACAGACAAATTGCAGAGAGCGTGATAACCAGCACTTGAAATCTCTTTCTCTCTCTACCCTTCCACTCAGCGCAGTCCTGTACGTAGACATATACAGTAGCCATCTCTGAAAGTGCTGGCCTTGTTGAGGTTGCCCTTACGGGTATCCCGCAACTTGATTCCAATGGCAGCACTGAACTCGGACAAATCACCACCGCCTCGCGATCTCGACGTCATCTTACCAATACTGGAGCTCAAAGCATGTTGTATTTTGTTAAAATAATCGATGACCGTGGCATTCCTCGTCCTCTTCTGATCCAGCCCTTCCTTGCCCTCCCTTGTCCCCTTATCCCCCCCGCCACCTTTCCTCACCTTTCGTCCCCCCCCTCCCCCCCCCCCAGCTGCACAGCCACACCAACGCAACCCGATTCTTTCGTCCTTCCCCCGCCGTTCCCTCCTCCACTCCAAATCATGGCATTCATCGCTCCCTTTACCCATGCCTCGTCATTCTCACTCTCTTCCACCTCCCCTTTCTCCTCCTCCTTCCCCTCCTCCTTCCCCTCCTCCCCCCTTCATCGCTCCTGCTCCCCTGGAACCCCTTACCCCCTCTCCCTTGCACGCGCGCGACGTTCCGTCCGCATGGCGGGGGGTCCCCCCCGGTCGACAAAAGCGGACACGCCGCGGAAGCAATTCCTGGACCGTTTCAAGCCGCTCGGCAAGGTGCGTCTGATTGCGCGGAATGACGCCGCAATCATGGAGTCCATCGCAACGTTTGACGGCCTCTTCTTCGCCGCGATCCCCTCTGGCGAGTACGCCAACATTGTCGATATGACGATCAACCTGGACATGCATCTGCTGTTATCCGGCGTGTCCGGCGCACGGTTTGAGCAAGGCGTCAGTCGTGGGGCAAGCAAGGCGCCAACGTATATTGTGCGCGTGCTGGGAAAGGATCGCGAGAGCGTGGCGCTGAGCATATTTCTGCAGTGGGATAAGGAGCCGACGGATATTGGGGAGGAGCGCGTGGAGGCGTGGAAACAACTCAAGTGCGACTATGCGGGCGAAGACGATACCTTTTTTTTTTGACGAGTAGCGGCATCTCAAGTTAGTTACGCACCACAACGCAAAGACAACGCGGCATCTGGCCAAAACTACTCAAACTCTTTCAACTCCCTAACCCACACCCAAAGACACAGTCCCTGACACTCATTCTCATTGCTTTCAGTCCTCCCATCCTCTGCTCCCTCTGCTCCCTCTGCCCCCCCCGCGCCCATCCCCTATTGCGGTGCGCAAAAGCCTGATGTCGGCATCCTATCCTCCCCACGCCGACGCCGTTCTCCGCAAAGCCTCGCGGAAGGCCGTTGCGGTATGTTTTCTCTACTTGTCCTTTTTCTCTGTGCGACTCCTCACGTGCACGCCTAGTCTCACACCTCCGTTAGATCGCCCTCAATTACGTTGATCACGCCCAGGAGATGGCGTCGCCCGCCGCGCGCGACGCCCCCTTCTGGTTCTTTAAGCCCTCCACTTCGTACCTTCCGCACGGCGCTGGTCCGATCCTGCTCCCCGCGGGCGCCACCGTCCACCATGAAGGTACAGTCAGTCACCTGTTTTCCAATGCTTCTGCGATGCGATGCGATGCGATGCTCGTGTGCTTTTTGCGTCTGAGGCGGTGAGCTGTGAAGTCACAGCACTCGACCAAAATGCTGACCACGTACACAATGGGGGTTGTGCATGTCGGCTGTGGCGGCAGTGGAGTTGGGCGTGGTGATAGGAAAGCCTGCGCGTGGCGTGCGCGCGGCGCAGGCCTATGAGCATGTGGCCGGGTATGTGTGCGCGATAGATCTCACAGCGCGCAACTGGCAAAAGGATGCCAAGGAACTTGGGCGCCCGTGGTCGCTGGCCAAAGGCTGTGACACGTTTCTGCCGTTTTCGTCGTTTGTGTCGCGTGAGACAATTCCTGTGGACGAGACGACGGGCAATGTGGATGCAGAGCTGTACCTAGATGTGAACGGCGAGCGACGCCAGACAGGAAACGCGCAAGATATGATCTGGAAGATCCCAGAGTTAATCGAGCATGTATCAGCTCATTGCACTCTGGAAGAGTGGGATATGATTCTAACTGGGACGCCGGCAGGGGTGGGAGAGGTGCGACCAGGCGATGTCATCAATGCGGGGATAAAGGGCGTCGTGGAGATGCAATTCGATGCAGTGGGGAAGAAGGCGACAAGCAAAGATGCGGTAGGCGTGTAGTAAAAACGCAACGCGAACGTCGCAAATCAGTGTTTATGTACTGCTGCTAACTGCCAGCGCCGTGGTCCTGCCGGCTGACCGGCTGGTCCCTAGGTTTCGACTACACTCGGGAAGTGTGCACGACGTCACGTAGAACACAAACGATAATGGCGGATGACGAGGAAAATCGCCGCCGATGGCGAGGCATCAATGAAATATTCTCACGCTGTGCTGTCCTTGAGGAACGCAATCAAGTCTGCACGGTCTTGCTCCTTCTTGAGACCGGCAAAGACCATGTTGGTACCAGGAATGTATTTCTTCGGGTTGAGGAGATACTCAAAGAGTGTCTGATCACTCCACGTAATACCAGAATTCTTGTTGGCTGCCGTGTAGGCAAAGCCCTCGACGGATCCACTTTGGCGGCCGAAAAGACCCCACAGGTTTGGACCCTGCTTTGTGACGCCCCCTTGGTCGTCTATAAAAGAAGGAAAGTCCGTTGCGTATGCGCACACAAAGAGGAGACAAGTCAAATCGCAAGGCGTAAAGGCACAGTCAGAAGCTGTTTCGGGGTACGGGTCATAGATTTTCAAGAAGCGAGACGGAGGTTCCTGCTCAGCTGTGGTGCGCAGCATCATGCAGAGCAAATCGTGCCGACTTACATGTATGACATTGTGAACACTTTGTCTTAAAGATCTTAGCCCCCTTAGGAACGCGGCCTTCCGGTATGGCGCCCATGGTTCAAAGACGTAAACAAAACTTGAGACGAAGAAAGCAAACGGGTTGAGGTTGATAACTACGGAGGGCGGAGAGGTTGGCGGTCAGACCGGAGATGGGCTTGTTGATGCAAAGGAATGGTCGTCATGTGGCGGTCTGGAGCATGGTCGAAAATGGCATAATTAAGGTTGCATTTCTCGTGGGCGAGTAAGCACGTAGGGCGAGCCGACGAGTGATTGGCCTCGATGCAACTCGGTCTGGCGGTAATATTAAGATGATTCAGGTTGAATGGGGGGCTTAGCGCCGCATGTTGACATGCGAGCTAATCATTATATGACAAGTGGATTTCTCTTGTCAAAATGCACAGCATTTGGACAAAGGATCGGGGTTTGGCCGCCATGTTTTGGTCAGTGGCAGGAATTGTTGAGGTATAGAAGGGGTTGAGGAAGTTGCCCGATAGACCATCAAAATGATTACACTTGGGTCTGAAAGTAGTAGCCATTTGCCCTGCTGTTCGCCACTGATACCCTTCACATCAACTTTGGCTTTCTGGAATTGCGCGTACTATAGTAAATTGACATTTGCATCACTCGCTTACACGTATTATTGCATTTTTTATGCCTGCTGGCGATTTCACACACACAGCTGTGACAAGAAGAAGCAGCAAAGTCGATTGAGGGGGGGGTGAGGAGACCGCGCGATGTGCGAGCTACCAATTGAGGGGCACCCCTTCTCGCATGCTTTATTCTTGTCCTCTCACTCGCGTGCATTCCCTGTGACGCGCGCCGGCTAGTTTGTATCGATAGTGCAAACAAGCATTATTTTGCGAGCGGCGAGTACAAAATCGTTTTATCTCAGCAGCAGGCTCATTTGTACTACATCCTTTTGCTCTAGCATATCTCATCTTGCCTTGTTTTTCTCATGGTGTAGTAAATCAGGGATGCCTGCACACCTCTCTAGGACCCGCTTTGTCCATGAGTTCGATTTCTTGTGCATTCTCTCACTGTTGTGCACCCGCCAAGCCAGCTCATAGAGCGAACTGGTCGCCAGCCTCGAAGATTTCCTGCGGTTTCGCTCCAGTCTCGTGGAGGGGTCATCGAAATCTTCATAGCTCGACCTTTCTCCGATCCGGAGTCTTGCACAATCGACAGTGTCGTACTCAGCATCGCGTAGCCTTTGCAAGATTCTCGGTGACGCCGAGCTCAGTCGTGACGAGCGCTAAATCGCCACATGAGAATATGAGACCCGACATGATTTCGCCATCTCTCAATCTAAAAGCCGTTCTCTTTGATCTTGACGGCACGTAAGTTTCAAATGACTTGGAAAGAAAAGTTTGTGTGGTTTTTCGACGACAGCGATTCCGGTGGAACTGAAACTAAACTGGCCGCATTCACATGCAATCGGTTTGTCATTTTGCAGATGCGTCAATAGCGATCACATTCACTACGAGACATACAGAGATACCATCCTCGAGCTTGTGCCTTCGTTCAACAATGGAGTTCCAATCACGCGGCAGTACTATGATACCAGCATGTCTGGTCGTCAGAATCCAGATCTAGTGGCATCTATTCTACCTGACATGTCGCTGGCCGAACGAACAACTCTTTGGCAAACGAAAGAACGGCGCTACGAAGACATTATTATGAAAGGTATCCCTCCCCTTGCTGGTCTTCTTACCCTCCTGAAGTTTTGCAAAGAATGTGGCTTAACGACGTTTGTTGTCACAAACGCTCCGAAAGGTTCTTGCAAAAAGACGATGGAATCAATCGGAATCAGAGATCACTTTGGGTCGCAAGTCGTCGTCGCCGAAGAATGTGCTAGACCAAAGCCACATCCTGCACCATATCTGAAGGCTCTGACGTTGGCTGGAGTTTCGCCGCATGAAGCGATAGTTTTTGAAGATTCTACGAGCGGAATACAAAGCGCAACCACGGCCGGAATTCTGACAATTGGTGTACGGTCTACACAAAGTGACGAGGTTCTGCGCACAGCTGGCGCATCGTTTACGATACAAGATTATACAGCGAAAGAGCTTGTGGAGGCCCTGACGAGTTGGGTGAAGAAGTAGCGTATGCGCTCTTGCGAGCCTCGGCTGAATGATCATATGATCATTAGTCTGAGTCGCCCTCGGCTAAATGATCATGTGTTCATTCATCCGAGTCGCGCCCTCTGGGCTAATGGGAGGCGACTTGGGCTCATGACGGTCCTTGTCACTGGGCAATTTGTAACGGCATACCGGGCACGTGGAATAAAGTTTAAACCACGGGAGAATGCAGGGGGAGTGGAAATGGTGACCACACGGCAGGCGACGTGCAGGCTCGTTGTAATCAAACTCCTCGGTACAAATCGCGCACGTTTCCTTTTCGCCATTGTCCCCTGACTTGACGTGAACTGTGGGTAAGTCGCGGATGGCATCTTCTGTGACAGGCATGTATCTATTGTAGGCTTCTTCATACAAGGAACCATCAAGTGCGTCACGGCTAGGTGCGGCACCAGGTTCTCGACTTTCAAGGCGAGTAAACCCTGTGATTGTCGTGACACCCGACCGCGAAATTTGGAATAGGCTCTGAATCGACAACTGGAGCGACTGGATAAACTCTGCTTCATTGGCGTCGATTTCGCTGTTCTGAGGAACGGCCATGTTGCGACTCGGTTAGAGCTCGTCAAGCAGAGCCAAGCTACACCCGGAAATAGTTTTGGATAAAGAGCACGTGAGTTGAATGGTACGGAACGACGCAAAGACGGAGGAATATGCACGGTGGCGGAAGGAGTTTTTGGCTTCAATAGCGTGCAGTACAATCAAAGGGAGAAGGAAGGTTTGTACCTGGGAAAAAGCGAAAAGGTTTGCCAGCGCCGGATCTCAATAGCTAAAAGAACATTGTCCGATTGATTTGAAATGTGCTCTTTCCTCCCTCCACCGACAAGGGATCTACAGTAGAAACCACCTGGTGAGGGATCCATACTGGACACCGGCGGGTGAGGGACGAGCAGCACGCGCAGTCGAATTGAATGCGCACTTGGCCCCAGTTTTTCAAACAAAAGCGTGGTTCATGCGTGTCGTCTACACATGAGGGCCTTTTGGTCGGGGCAACAAGCAGCCAATATATTTGCAGGATAATCATCTGGGCACGCGCTGGAATGAAGGTAGTAAAATTGGACTTAAATGTAAGAAACCATTACAGAGTATACCGAAATGCTCTGATACCCCCTCATACTCACAAAGAATCCCATTCCTTCACAGAATTTTGTCTTGCTTTAGTGGGGGTTGACCCTTGTAAAACCCCACGAAGGCAGCAAACCGTTTTCAATCGAGGCGACCTGAACAGAGCATCAGCTATACTCGTTGTGAGTGTACGTCAAGGTATGTATTACCAACTTGCCTACTTAAAAAAAAGTATTCTGCATACTTCAAGCAAAACACAGGGAGGAAAAGACCAGCTATCCTACCCATTACTTCCCTGCTCAGCTCTATCTTTACGTATTACAAACCGACTCCACAAGGTCAAATGCTATCCTACTCCACGCAACTCTTCTCCCCATCACCCCCAAACCCCACACTCTTTACTCTTCCTCTGCATCTTCTTCCCTCCCCCTCAAATACCCCCAATTCTCCGCCGCCCACGCCAGTGTCGCCGTTGGAATAGCGTCCGTGCCCGGCAAAATCTCCTCGACAAACCCGCCCACGGTCACCAACGAGCTCCCAAACAGCGCCTGCAGCATGACAGCCGTGAGCGGCGCCGTCACGACATCTAGCAGCTCTCCCACAATCGGCACGGCCAGCGACCCCGACCCCACGAGATCAATTCCCAAACAAATTGCCAATTTCACCCAACGGCGCCCCTGCGGGCCACCACCCCTTTCCACCAGCGCGGGCAGCGCCTCTGCGAAACGCAGCGCCTCGTCAATGAGGTGCTTGACGTCGACAGAGGTGGAGGAAGGGCGAGGGACTGGGTGTGGGCGAGTCGTTTTGGGGCGACGAGAGGAGGAGGAGGAGGATGTCGGGGAGGGCTGGCGGGTGGCAACAGTGTTGCCGACATACGAGGCAACGCCGACTTCGAGCGCTTTGACGATCACGTCGGCGGCAAGGCTCATGCGGGAGGGGCAGGGGGTGGCTGGTGTAGTGAAGAAGCGCGGGCGTTTGCGGAAGGTGATTAGTGGGTGCGGGGAATGGGTAGTTGCGGAGGGGATGCAAAGGGGGGTAGGGACGCAGAATGCGGGGCATAGAAAGGAAGTGACCATTTCTCAAAGTGGAAAGGACCGGGACGTGCAGAACAAGGTCTGAACGTGAGGGAGAAGGGGAGCAAACGGGGGGGGAGGGGGGAGAGTGAGAGTGCGAGAGAGAGGGACGG
>JAUKWC010042566.1:0-11720 GCA_032356245.1 Endocladia muricata | reverse complement strand
AGGATTTTTTCGGGGGAGGAGGGGGGGGGGGGCGGGGAATGGGGGGCGAGTGGAGCGTGAACGTGCGCGTGGCGGAATGTGTACCGTTCTCGTGGGGGTGGAGAGAAGGGGGGAGATGTATTTGAGGGATACACGGGTTTGAGTGAAGTGAGTGGTGCAGGCGGGTGCAACGAACGATAGACCCGGAATGATGCTGGCTTGGGACCGTTGACGCGAGGAGTTGGGGGGCAGGGCGTGGGGCAAGGGGCTGGGTGGCACGAAAATGGAGGTGAAGTGGGACGCACACCTTTGCCTTGTGCGATAGGAGCGACCGATCATTGCAATGGATGTAGTGTCAGGAAATGGGGTGATAGTTGCCCTTCGTGTCGGTTTTTGGGCGGTTGGGCGGTTGCAAGGGGGTCTGGTGCATATGGCGTTTGGAATCATCGGCGGGCGAAGTGGGCAGCTGGTAAGTATAGTGCTCAAATTGAGGGCGACGGCGTGCGATGGGGGGTGGTGCGGCGGAAGGGCGGGTTGGGGCATGAGAGAAAGGGGGCGGAGGTGATTGGAAACAAGGGAGTGCGGTGATTGATGGCTTTCGCTTGCTGCTGTAGGTTAGTGGTGGTAGGTAGGTTATCTGATGACGAGTCCCTGTGTTGGGGCGTCAGTAGATTCGGGGATCAACTGACAGTCAAGGAACACAGGCTGTATGGATGGAGAGATGGGTGAGGGGAAGAGAACCGGGGGTTGTCGGATCCCCGGTGCATTTTGACCGGGGGCGAGTTTTGGCGGAACAGTTGAATTGGTGCAGAAGATGGGGGGAAGGGGGGGATGTGATGGGGCAGTTTGTTGGCAGTGTGGCGATGGCGCGATCCTTTCTTGTCTTCTTGTCGCTGGCATACACACAAGTATCGGTGGCCAATGTGGTGGTGGAAAAGTTGTTGGCGACGAGGGAAAAGGAGACAAGGGGCAAGGCGAGGAGGGGTTGGGGGGATGAGGTGTCAGGTGCATGATGGTGATACGCAGGAGCAGTTTGTGCAGAAAAGGGGAGAGTCATGGCGAATTTAAAGATTGGTTTGGGATGTAGTGGGGACTGGGTGCGTACGCGATCGGGTCGCAGAGAAAAGGCTTTTCTGCGTTTTGGTGGGACGCGAACGGTGTGGGGCGGTCGTGATGCGGGATGAGGGCGGGCGGGAAGAGGATAAGGGGGAGAGGATAGTGGGGAGAGGATAGTGGGAGGATCACGGGTTGAATTGACGAAAGTGGGATTCAATTTGGTACATGTTGCCGCAAACGTCCTCGCTGCGCAACGTGATTTTGGGTTCTCCCTTGGACCGAGTGATGGAGTGCCCCAGTTTGCACATATTGTACTGCCTGTGCGGAGGCAGTTTGGTCATGTCGACACATGAATCGCAATCGTCGCAAGCGCTCGCTCTGAAGAGCGCTCTAAGGACTATTTTTTTCTTTTTTCGTTTCCCAAACGAAGGAAAGATATCTCTCGATCAGTGGATCAGAGAGCGGATCAACTGTGATCTACTCCCCCGGGGATCACATAGGAACCACGCTTTCCAACAAACATCCAACAGTAGTTCAATCGATATGCACTTTTAATTAGTAGTATTAAGACAATTACTAATTACTGTACCTCGAGGCACACGGCACAGTACACTCCCTCTGCCGCAACCCAAATCTGCCACACTCGTCCCTATATATACAGTACATACTGTGCTGTAGTACTCCCGATGACTGACACGTATGCTCCGAAGCAAATCATACATATGGTCCCTTTGTCAACACATCACCACTACATATGTCCTCCGATCCCTTTTTTTTTCTCTCTTTTTCTTTTTTCTTTTTTCTTTTTTCTTTTTTTTTCTTCTTCTTGAGAGTAGTGTGCTCACAACATGATCATCATACTCACTCCGTCGTAGATCCAGTTTGTGTTGAAGAATCATATTCCACCGACGGAACATCTCTCTTCTCACCGAACTCTCCCCAACTTCCCACAACAGCCCCACTCCCTTTCCCTTTCTTCCCCCGATGCCCCCGTCTGTGAAACCGCTTGCGTTTGATCGCCGATCTTTTCATCATCTTCTTTTCGTGCATCTCCTGCTCAAGCTTCTCCACTTTGCCCAGCATCCTTGGAAGGTGCAGAGACAACGACGGCCAAATCCCCATCGATGAATTCGGTGTCCCTACAGTCTCCTCGTCCTTTCCCAGACCCCTCATCCTGCCCTCCCTCTGTTCCCTTCGCTTCTTCAACTTGAGCAACACCAGAGCCACCATGATCCCCACCGCAAGAAAGTCGAAAATCACCGTCAACCCCAGGATCAGCGGTACGCGCGTCGTCTTGAACTGCACGTCCCCCACCACCGCCGTCAGCATCAGCAACGATTTAAGTGAAGACACGTGCAGTTCCTTCTGCGTCTGCGCCATCACCAGCGTCGTGTCCATAAACGCAAACTCCGTCACCCACCAACGTGCGAACAGCTCCACGGCCAGCGCCGTGTGCAGCGGCAGCGCCTCCAGCACGTATGCAATCATCAGCAAGCTCACCAGCCACAGCGTGTGCACGCCCGATACGTGCCGTTTCTTCTGCTGCTTGCGCAGCGTCGACCACAAGAACAGCAGTCCCAGCCCGCTCGCACTGCATGACAGCGTCAGCTCCGTGTCGGACACTTGTGGAGGCTTGTTGCGGAGGTAGGTCGACTCGTCGTTGGCCCTGGAAATCTCGTCCTGCTGCGTTGCCCGGTGCGCTGCTGCAATGGCCAGTCGGTCGTACAGCGCGATGCATTGGTCATTGTCGGCCTCGGAGATGTCGCGAAAGTATTGCACATTGGGTGGGGGGCGACAGTGAGACTCACCTGAGGGGGTGGTATGGTTGTTGAAACGGATGAATTCGCTGCGGATCGCCCCGAATTCAAACGTAGGCAGGGCCTCAACTTCGGTGTCCAAGCATTGTTTTGTCCAGCCACGCTGTCCGAATGCATTCCACGACCAGTCCGTATGCTCGTTAACAATCTCTGGCACCGTGTAGTTGAACGATTTGCGCAAGTACCTTGGCAGCTCTTCGCGCTGGCGCGTTGAGATGCGTAAGAGTTCCAAGTGGCAATCTGAGAAATATTCATCAACGGCCTCGTATATGCAGGTGCGTTTTCCAGTGTCATCGTGTTCTCCGGTAACAGGATTGCGCGTAGTGATGTTGATGGGACGGATGAGAATAGCGTCGCGACATTCTCTGCCCAGACAGCGGCAGGCGACCATCACTTGCGTGCTGCGACCGTTGACGTTGCTTTGTGAGGACCAAAAATTGTACTGCACCTCACCTGTTGTACCAAAGCCGTTTATGGAGACTTCTCGCTTTTCGGTTTCTACGTTCAAGTTGTCCAAACGAGAAGTGAAATCGGATAATGCTGCGCGGAAAACGGAAGAGATCGGGCCGGAGCGGAGAGAATGAAAGGATTCGTTCACGGATACTGGACTGCCGTCAAAGACTTGAATTGCTGTGCCGACGCTGTCACGAAAGCGAGATTGAAGATTGAGTGATCCTTCTGGGCCATCGACGATGGCATCGCGAGGAGCGAGCGGGTTTCCCAGGTTACAAACGACGAGAATGACGAGAGCAACAATGGAAAGTAGGCTGGAGACTCGCGGCGAGGACATGACGCAGAGGAATCTGTACAGAGTATGTCTAACCGCGGGAGTTCATCGACGGGAGGTGATGTAGTCGCGCCGCTGAAGCACGACTGTGTAGAGACAGCAGGAACGTACTACGTAACCGCACCATAATAGCAAACGAGAGGCAACGCACCAAACCCACGCAACAGCTCGTGCCCAGTACCATTTGCTGGTGCGCAGCTGAGCTGAAGATGATCACTGCCGTGGCCTTCTCAATCTTTGATAGGGCAAGGGTGGCAACAATGATTCTCGTCAAATTCCAGTTGGTGCCCCACAAACCTTGCATTTCTATATGGAAACCTTTTGATATGAAAGGTTGTTATGACTTGTTACCAGGAAAGGTTCATAGAGGGGCAGTCGATGTGGGCTTCATTGTTGTCGCATCTGGCACACTGCGTGCCCCTTGTACAGTAGAAGGTTTGCGTTTTTTTTAAGAAGAAAACACTAGCTGACTTTTCGGGTGTCCTCTCCGTTGCAATGGCCACCAAGTCACGAGACTTTACGCGATTATCAACCACTCCAAAGTTGGACACAACTTTGAGATCACGGGTTCCAGCTTGTGCACAGCTGCTACTCGTGTGTAGGAGGTATGCGACGTGTTATAATTTCAGCAAAACCATTCTGCTAAATAAACCAGTCTGACTCTTGCGAAACCTACTATACTGGTGGTCATCAAATGGGAAGTTGTTCGTCGTTCTTGCCTTGTCCCAATGGAAAGTCTTTGGTTCAAAATCCTGTTCCCAGCGAGAGTGCCCATGAACTCGGTTCAGATTGTATGGCTGGATTGTGTTCGGTTTGGAGCAAGGCAACGTACTACAGTATGCCACCTGGCTTCGAGACGAAAGCGTGTGCCGTGCAGGACTATCAGAACTTCGTTTCGTGAGCCGTTCAAGCTACCTCTTTGCACACAACTGCGCCGGATTCTCCGAAAAAGCGATTTCTACCCAGCTCAGCAAACATGCGATACCCATCCATTCCCAAACGCTTTGCCATACTGCTGCGGCATACTGTATTGATGTTGAAAAAGAACCCTGTTTGGGAGATGTGGTCTTTTCGAAAGGGTTCATTTCTGGAAATGGAATTTCTCATACCTGCCAACGTGCCTGCAATACTAGTGCAGTAAAGACGGGGAGGAGTCGGGTTTGCTTCTTCCTATCACCTTGGGTGCTCCTGAGGGCTGCTCATTGCCCAATGCAATAATTTGCATTGCTGTCCAGTCGGTGGGAAACCCATATAACTTTGAGAACTGCACATACAATGTTGGATGCAAAGCAACAATTACTGTTTGTTTCTTTAGACGCAGAAAACAGGACGACTGCTGGTCAGTTTGTGCCAACGGTGTATCTCGCCAATTCGGGTAAGATTACCGAGCGCACACCGTCTTAGATTGTCATGGAGCGATCACTGTTTTTGTACTGAGGTGCACGAGTTTTTCCCTAGCTTTCTCGCATTGTATGTATCCTCATTCCAGGAGGGAGACGTAGACATTTGATGACAGGGGACCGAGAGATGATGTGATGTGTAGGGGAAGTATCGAAAGTCCGAGCTCGTTGCGACACAGTTTCGAGGGGACTTTCTGTTCGTCTATACCTCCGCAAAAGCAATTCCAGACTGTCTCCAAATTGATTAGGATTCACGTGGTTTACCTTGGAAGAAGAAGCGCACGACCCTGATCGCTACATGCAAACAAGCGAAGGTTCCTGCATCGTATTTTGGACAGGAAGAGCAGTTTGGCGAGAAATGAAAGGAGATACTGTTGTAGAGGTTTAATGTTTGTTGGAGACTCGAGTGTTTGCTTGAGAAATGCATTGCT
The DNA here is from genome assembly GCA_032356245.1 of Endocladia muricata. Classification (NCBI taxonomy): domain Eukaryota; phylum Rhodophyta; class Florideophyceae; order Gigartinales; family Endocladiaceae; genus Endocladia; species Endocladia muricata. The sequence continues at coordinate 6,250 of JAUKWC010042566.1, read as the reverse complement.
GCTAATGGTTTGCCTATAGCGCGACGTCCAGGAGCGATGTACGGTTGGACTGTCCAGTTTGCTCTCTACTGTACTGCACGATAATCTGGCCGTAGTTTTCAATGAGGAATTCTTTAGTGGGCGCATCAACCTGACGGGTGACCATGGTGACTAATCCTCAGGTCCACGGAATAAAGCCCAATGTCTGTAGCCGTGGGCCGGGCCCTGACAGAACTAAAAAAAGTGCCTGTCAGGACGCCTGTTAGACGAAGATAGACAAGTACTTTCATGCATCCACAATTTTGACTCATGGAACTTCACATGCCTACTGTTCGAGTATTTGTCATCTGCTCTTGACAAAGCTTCCGTTTAGATCAGTTTAGAGTGCTACGGTAGTCGTGCAGTACGTTCATGTGTCGAGACCCTGGTCGAGTGCGTTCGGGAAGGGGATGTCCAACAGGTTGAGAAGGAGCTCAGCTGATGAACAATAGAGCCGAGTGTAGGTTGAGAAGGCGTTGGGAAGAATACTTCATAACATATGAGGGAGACGTGCTAGCTGCGCAACACGACAGCCCGGTTGCGTCATGAATATCCAGGGTTTGTCCGTGGGCGCGGGATTATCGCTGGATGGCCAATAATATTCTAGGCGTAATGGCTTGAGATCTGTTTGTACCCGGCACTGACCGCAAAGAGTACACGCTGAACAGTCTGGCAGTGAACTCTGGTGATGACCGAAGGGGTATATGAAAACCAATCTGTGCTGTTACGGGAGAGAAAGCTGTCATGGCTGGCACAACTGGCTGAGTAATCACAGCGGAAAGCCCTACTAGTTAGTGTCTATTGGACATTGAGCTTTGCCTCATATGAGGTCAACTCTGGCCTCATGTGAGGCCAACCGACCATCGAGAAAATATGTAAATTATATAGTACGTATGACGAATATGCCAGTTGTTTTACGTGTAGTTTACCTCACCCCCTTCTATGATATCAAAACAAAGGGTAGCGTACTCTGTTGCACTCAAACCCTGACTGAGCAAAAAGTTCACCGAGTTTTTCTACAGCTCATTCTGCCAGAATGGAGTACTCAAAGACCTTGAAGGAGATACAAAGAACACCCCAAGTGGACGTCTCCTTGATACTTTAATATCTCCGCGACATTTGGCCTCATATGAGGCCAAATGTCCAATAGACACTAGCTAGGCAAGTGCTTTTTCAGCACATATTCGTAGATATCCTCATTATTCGAAGCGACCTTTCATTTAGTGCAGTATCAGGCTGTGCCTAACCATGGGAGCAACTGAAAAAATTAGATGTAGAAGCTCCCGTGGAATAGATGGGGGTTTGGAATTCTGGGAGGGATCCTGTTCAATCAGGGTTTTAACTTTTACTATTTTCTGGAATCAAGAGCCTATTTAGAAAGAGTCGGCTCAAGCAACCTTTCACGGCAGCTTACTGGCGACGGGCGAAGGGGTCTGTCGAACGAATAGGTCGTTCAGTTTGAAGACTTTACATGTCCTGAACATATAGAGGATGCGTCTTCAAAGTTGGCCAGCAGTGACCCAAGTGATTCCGCACGTGCTCAAACACGTCCCACCTCGCCGCCCCAGTCCCCACGATAAAATCAAGCCAGGGGAATGACGGTCACCTTTGACCTTTTCACATGTCACAAACCGATTAGGCCACTATCGCAAGCATTACCCATTCACGAAATTCTCGAATGTAACCACCACCGATGAACTCAGCTCATTTAGAACTGATGCAATCGATGAAATGCACAGTCCATCGGGCGATATGCATTGCAAAGTAGCTGAGCGAGCCTCTCGACGCCGAGAATGGGAAATGCTCCGGGTCGACATCCTTACCAATATGCGCGCAACCTGGTTCCACGAAGGCAACTTTGAACATGTTTTAATCGGTGCTTGGGGTAGGCGCAAACTCGAATTGCACTGGGTAGGTTCTGGATGAACAACTGCGGTCGAAACACAGTGGGTTTTTGAAACAGGAAATAACATCATTTTGGGTCTTGGACAGGTCGTGCACGCGTGTCGAATACATGTATGTCCATCAGACATGGAGAGCAAGACAGTCTCTGAATCACAGGTGGACACTTCCAGACACTTCGAGGCTAAATTCCAGGCCGCAGAAGCACTGCAGAAATACTGGGAAAGTACAGAGCGGTTAGGAGCTGTTTGCCGAGTAGAGAAGGCCCCCCAAACCAAACATACACAAGTGGGAACCCCTAAACCAAGTCTTTGCAGACCTTTTGGGGACTCTAGGACATGTTTTACAAACTACTGGGCAACTGTCCTAGAAACTCAAAGCGATGACACAATGCTCTTATTCGTGACAAGATCTACAATCGTGAAAACTCGCTCGTAGATCCCCCTCGATTTACACGGGGCTGGGGGCTCAAATAAGTTCAGTGGACACAGCAACAAGACTGCAAGCGAAGTTGTTGAGTATGAGAAAGAGCGATTTGGAGGCGGGATTGTTTTGGACTAAATGAACGGGCAACTGATAAAAGTTGGGTATATTGCATTTGGCGGAAAACCCGACTCGCTCTTTTACGAGTTTGGAAGAATAAACAGCATTATGATACAAGGTAGGCATCATCCGCCGGAAATGCTGCTAAATGAGAAACGGCTTGAGAGCAGAGTGACCCTCGCACCACCCAAATGGGTTAAAACAGGAGTCGAACGAAGTTGAAAGTGGGGCAGGAATAGTAGAGAACAGGAGAGGGGCCCACGGCCTACTCCAAAGCACGCTAGGACATTGAAGATTGGGGAGCGCGCTTCGCCCTGCGGTTGAGACAAGGGAGTAAATTAAACAACCGAGACAGGAATGTTCATGATATTTACGACTAACCAGCAAACAGTCCTCCGTTCCGCACGACTCGCAACAGTATGTGCCCTGGGCGAGACAAGGAGGCAGATCGGATCATGATACCGCATCACACAAAGGACACTTGCGTGAATGAGTTCTTCTGCGACATCGGGAGCTGCCAAGGTCTTGAGCATTCCAATACAATGGTTTCAAGATTGACACCAAGCAATCTTTGCACTCCATCATGCAACCCGACAAGGCCCAACAAACGCCTTTCCCTCCGATTTTCTAAAATCTATTTCATCTGCAGTAGAAGAAACGGTGGTGTGGAACCATATCGCTCTCGTGGATTTTCTACTAATTAAAAGGATAATCAGAACGCGGGGCGCTCAAAAGAGGTGACAGTGAGGAGTACAGGCTTTGTTGCAAGGTGCACTATTTTCATAGCTGGTAATGAAACGCCAGTTCTTCCCATCCCTACCATTTTCTTACAGAAACTCTGAGATGGCGACACCATCGTGCGGCAAAATCCAGCTAGACCCAAACGAGTTAGTCCTTGCATCACTCTAGAGATGCTCTTCGGTGTCTCCCTTGCTCATAACGACGATGGCCCAGTCGTGCAGCGGTCAAAGCAGCAGTGTGATTTGGGAGGATACTCCGTCGTCACTTCACCCGGGCCATACCATCGAGCATATTGTGCCTCATCCGTGACGTCTCGCGCCCCTGCACAACTTGTCTGGAGAACTCATGTTCGGCATTGAGCATTCTTTACCATTCATCATGCACGTCACCGCATGCTCGTTATGTATGCCGTTCCCCCCTGCTTCAAAGTCTTTGTTAAGGATGGAGCTTCCTTTTTGGGTAGCCTCTGACGAAATTTGAAGACGAAAGCACAAGACAAGACAACAACATAAGTAGACTTCCCCGTGCGTTATCAACAGGACAGAGCGCGTTGTTTCATTTTTGTACTGCCCGGGATGCACGTCATACTATTTTCTTTGGCGCTCGTCGCCAGCATTTCTGCTCATAGGTACGTCCGCGTTTCTGACTGAAATGCCAAACTCCGTTTGATGCGTACTGGGCACTGCAAGGGGTTTTCCCAGTACGAGTTGCTGAACACGTCTAAGCACATTGATTCCATAGTACTGACCTCGGGAGAATCCATCCGTGGTTGTGTCTGCGATTCACCGTGTGGCTTACGCACCGTTGCTTTTCGTTTTCATACATAGCTTCCTTACGGTGCCGATGCCAATCTCCAAGGTCGAGACATGCCGCATTGGCGGAAATCCAGGGTTTGAAGCTCATTGCGGCGGCCCCTGCCCAAGTTATAATTTTCGCGACGATATGCGTGCTGAGAACCCATCAGCTACCTGGGAGCGAGGGGAGACGGTCACCATTCACTATGCGAGGAATAACCACGAGGGGGGATTTGTGAGGCTGTCCCTGGTTCCTCTCGACGAGATGAGCAGTCGCAAAGCCCACGATGTCATGAGCTTCTACTTTGGCTGCTGGTCTTCAAATCGTTACAGGTGCGACGAAAAGGAGCGGCATGGAGACTGCGGCTTTGATCTTGATAATCTTGCCTTCAAGACCGATATTGTTGTACCGCCTGTATATCCTGACGGCGTTTATGTTCTGGGGTGGACATGGTACGGCGGGGGTGAAACATTTGGTTCATTTGGAGACTACTACGATTGCGCATATGTGCGCATCCGCAACGGCCCGCTGGAGGACTCTGCCCCGGCCAAGTTCCGGCCTGGACCGCGAAGCCATGACGGTTGCCAGTCTTCCGTCGATCGACTTGGTATCTGCCTTACCGAACCAGGCGGTCAGGACCTGTGGAGCAAAAACACAGTGCCTATGGAAATATCGAGTGGAGAGAGACGAATCTACCGAGACTGGTTTAAGCAAGCATTGTCTCGGGCATCAAACCAGGTTCATGTCGCGGAGCATGACGACTTTGGAATCCATGCATTCAGTATCTACGACGCCGGGAACGAAATGAAGATGGAGGTGGATGTGAATGAAGTCATCGATCTGAGCGGCATACAAAGCATCGCTGTGGTCCCAGAGGTGTTTGGGAACATCGACCGGGTGGAGTGGGTAGTAAATGGCAGTCACGAGCGGACAGTCGACCAGTGGCCATTTGCGATCAGCGGGTCGCAGCCGGACAACTCCCCAAGCGGGCACAACGTTTTCGACTGGCCGTACCCGGTATTCGACAAGCGCGTTTTTGTGACGGCAATCGCGCACGCAGGGGATCGCCGGGCATACTTTGCCAGGGATCTGTTCTTTAAGCGGGCTCGATAGGATGGGATTCGCCAGAAACTCATTGAGGTGTATAGAAACTGCCGAGGCCAAGCTCAGCGCAAGTGTTCTGGCATAAGCGGCAACAACTTCCCTTCAATGTATACGGGTGTTCCAAAGGAGGGAAAGAAGGAGTATAGGGGGCCGGAAAAGGACAATGGACTGCAATGTTTGGTGATGCGGAGCAGTGGGATTCCGCGTATCTTGTGTGTGTGGGGACCTGTAAAGTATCGAGCAGGTTGGTCAATGTTGGTTCTGTCTCATTACGTGCATGGGGTGTGCATGACCGTGCAAAGCTGTCACAAACGTGGCACCTCGCTTGACATGACTGCCGCTGCGATCATCAATCTGACGCGGAGTTACTGTGTATGAGCTCCCATACGCGAGTAGGCGACTATGCAGAAACGTTGCGAGTGACTGCACGTGAAACTGAAGAGAAGGCTGTTGCGATACTGTAGAAGCACACCCCTGACGTTGCATCCACTCAAGGAGCGCATTGCTGCATCAGTGATTGCTGCTCCCTCCGAGACAGCGGGGGATCTACCGCCAATGAAACAGAGAAAAGGAAGAAAACAGCAAGGCAATCTTGTTTTGCCAGCAGTGGTCATTCCTTGACCAGATTTCAAAGTGTCATAGCTGTCGTGCCGGCACTCGGGCCACGCCCTCCCCAGACAATAAAAGCACCACGACTAGAGCTTGGACCGACAGGGTACAGTACAACTGGGACTGCATTTATCACATGATCTCGAGAAGGGACAACCGCCGCCCACGTGCAGCTGCGCGCCCGTCTGCACGTCGCTCCCTCACAAGACCACGTACAGTAAGTACTTACACACACGTCGGCTCGATTTGGAAATCACTGCAGCATCGAATCTCAAACTCTCTGCCAATGCGAATCATAAACCATTTCTCCAGCCCTTCTACACTCGTTCTCACCTCATCGTGCATCTCTCCCCCCGCCACCCAACCCTCTTCCCTTCCCCCCATGCCTTCCCCCACTCCCACAGTCATTCTCTCCGTTCTTTCTTCACGCAGCGACCATCCTCCACCAGACCCAACCTTCCTCACAACATCACACCAATCCAAAGTCCTCATGCCGCACCTTGCCCACTGTAACCCCTCCCCCCGCGCCCCGGAAATA
>JAUKWC010042555.1:0-11724 GCA_032356245.1 Endocladia muricata | reverse complement strand
GCCCGTGGTACGCAGACGCTTGATCTGGAATGGTCCGGCCCCGATACCGGGTTCAAGACGGTCAATCTTGACAAGGTGGTTGTGCCAGGCAGCGGGGGTGTTGTTCCGACACCCGATCCCAAGCCGGATACGACACCTGGATTTTTTGCGGAATTTTTCAATATTAACAAGGCCGACCGCGACGTCAGATCGCTGGCCGAGATCGATTTCACGGCACCGGCGGTGCATCAGGAGGTCGTGAGTGAGCTGAATTACTATGGTGATGAGGCCTTCTGGGAAGGCGGCAAGGGCAACTTTTTCGCAGCCCGTTTTACCGCCAATGTAACGGTTGAGAAGGCCGGTACTTATACGTTTTCTCTCAATTCTGACGATGGTTCGCAGTTGAGCCTTGGTGGCAAGGTTGTAATCGATAACGACGGCCTGCACGACGCGATCAAACAGACGGTGACGTTGAAGCTGGAAGCAGGATCGCACCCGATTGAAGTGCTGTATTTTGAGGCCCGTGGCACGCAGACGCTTGATCTGGAATGGTCCGGCCCCGATACCGGGTTCGAGACTGTCAATCTTGACAAGGTGGTTGTGCCAGACGGCGAGGCGCCTGCACAAGAGGCTGTATCGCAAGCCGCATCCAAGCCGGAACCTCAACCTGAAGTTGAAGCCACACCGGCGCCTCAGGCTGCGTCCGAGCCTGTATCTCAGGCCAACCTCGCGTCAGCACCGCAGCCCACGTCCGGATTTCTGGCAGAATTTTTCAGCATTGATAAGGACGACCGCGACGTCAGTTCCTTGGCTGAGATCGACTTTACCGCGCCGGTTGTGCACCAGGAAGTCGTGAGCGAGCTGAATTACTATGGCAATGAGGCCTTCTGGGAGGGTGGCAAGGGCAACTTCTTCGCAGCCCGTTTTACCGCCGATGTGACGGTTGAAAAGGCCGGTACCTATACGTTTTCTCTCAACTCCGATCACGGCTCACAGCTGAGCCTTGATGGCAAAGCTGTGATCAACAACGATGGCTCGCACGACGCGACCAAGCAGACGGTGACAGTGACGCTGGAAGCAGGGTCGCACCCGATTGAAGTGCTGTATTTTGAGGCCCGTGGTACGCAGACGCTTGATCTGGAATGGTCCGGCCCCGATACCGGGTTCAAGACGGTCAATCTTGACAGTGTAGTTGTGCCAGACGGCGGGATACTGGCACCTGGTCCTATCGATCCTGTTGATCCTGTCGATCCTGTTGACCCTGTCGATCCGGTTGATCCTGTCGACCCGGTTGATCCCGTTGATCCTATCGATCCCGTTGATCCTGTCGACCCCGTTGATCCACGGTTGCCTTCAACAGATTCCGGAAATGGCCCTGAGCGGGTTGAGGCCGTGGAGTATGAGGCAGGCGAAACCGTTTCGGTGAGCGGAGGTCGGACGACGACATTCGAGCTGGATACGTCCAAGAGTATTGCCTCGGTTGAAATCACCCAAGGCCCTGATTTTGGCCATGCAACGGTCAATCCGGATAACTCCATCGCTGTGGTGATGAGTGGCAGTGATTATGACGGCCCGTTGTCTCTGGAGTATAAAACGACTTATGCCGATGGCAGCACGTCGAACGGTACGATGAACCTTTCCGTGGAGCCTGTCACCCAGGATGCCGGTTGGGGCATGGGTCAGCATTACATGCTGGAACGCGATGCGTCGGGTAATGTTGTGGTGGAAACAGGCGACAATCATCGCAAGGTGTTCGTCTCGGAAGACAAAGATGCATTGAGCCTTGAGGACATTGCTGCGCGAGAAGGTGTTGCGGTTGGCGACATTGATGGCAAATGGCTTCTGGAACATTCCGAATATGGCGCGAGCGAAGGGATGGCACTGGCCACGGATGTGGGCATGGACCTCTGGTACAGCCTCACAGCGGATGATCAGGAGCCGGGGTCGCATTGGCTGCTGTTTGAATCAGGCTATGAATACAGTGATCTGGGCAAGGTTGTAGGCCGCGGCGCCATCGGCGAAAGCGAACTGCACCCAATGCACATCACCTCCTGGGGAGACGGGCCTGCACCGGTTCTCGACAATACCATCGCGATTTCGCAGAAGCCTTCGGAAAATATCGTCATCTCCAACCTCAAGGTCCTTGGTGGGGTCGGGGTCAAAGACAGTCAGCATGTTCTCTTGACGGATATGGACCTCGTGTCTGACGGGCTTGGTATTCGCAGCAGTGATTTTGTTACGCTGCACGATTCCTCCATCAGCTATGCCACGGTCGAGCATAACAACGGCACCGGGGTGACCCAGGGCTTGTTGGGCGTCGATTCAACCGGCTTGCTGCTGGAAGGCAATGTGTTCCACCATAATGGCTGGGAAGACGGCTATAACATGGATGGCAGTGGCGGCGCGCCCGATCAGTTCAGCCACAACATCTATCTGCAATGGGACACGCGCGACGTTACCTATCGCGATAATATCTCGTCGCAATCCTCCTCTGTTGGTGCGCAGCTTCGCGGTGGCGCATTCGCCGAAGACAACCTGTTTCTTGACAACAATGTGGCCGTGAACTTCCTCGGCGGGAACTACAAGTATTTCGGCAATGTCGGCAACTTCACCTATTTTGCGGATAATGTGATTACGTCGGGCTCCTTCAAGGATGCCAGAGGTATTGGCGGCAAGGGTTGGGGGACCACCAACGGTGGATATGAGACCACAATGCTTGACAATATCGTCGCCCATTTGGGTGATCCTGACGATCCAAACGGTCTGGACGGCAAAGAAGTGACCCGTTTTGCCACCTCCCAGAAGGAAAACGCTTCTTATTTCTATGATGACACTAAGGTGCTCAACTGGCTGGCGTCTGACCCGAAGCGTTGGAAAGACGATGCGATGGATCGCAATCTGGACGATGTGGACTTCGATCAGGCAATGCAGACCACCATCCAGCGCTATGCAGCCGAGCTTACAGGCGGGCAAACCGCTACGATCGAGGGTCTGATGGATTATATCCTGAGCCTCTCTAACACAGAGTTTGACGATGTGGTCACAGCCAGCAAGATCGTCGATTATTTTCAGGCCGGTTTTGGCCAAGACCTCGACAATGGGACATCGGTGGAGGAACACCGTTTCATCCCCAATGATCTTGCTGCGGGTGTGCGTTGGGACAACCGGTTGAACTGGGACAGTGGTGAACTTCCTACAGATGGAGACAAAGTAGATCTTGGCGGGAACTGGGTGCAATACGGCACGCTGACATCGCGGATTGATGATCTCGATCTGGGGCAGGGCGGTCACCTCGCGGTCACCTCTGGCCTGTTGGAAGTCAAGGGAACCCTGAGCACTGGCGGTGGCGATGGATCCATCTCCATCGATGGGGCGGGCCAGTTCTGGACCTACGGCTACAGCGCAGCCGGGCGTCTGGAGATCGACATTGCGGGCGGCCGTTTCGCCAATACCGGTGTTATGGACGGCGAGATTGCCATTCAGGTTGGTGAAAACGGTCAGGCCATTCTGGCGACGGATAATGCCTCAATGGTGTTGTCAGATAACAGCGAGTTACGCATCGTCGGTTCGGATGCCAAAGTCGGGTTTGACGGCGACAGCAATGGCCGCGCGATCCTGCAGATGGCAGATGATGCCACGCTGAGCTTTGTGGCCGATGCGGAGGGTTTTTCCACTCTGCAGGAGTTCCGTTCCGGCTATTGGGACCAGACCGGCAGCCCGGTACAGTCCGGTGTGTCGCTTGATGGCACACTGAACATCGATCTGTCCAATTACCAGGGCGGTGTTGGAACGCATCACCTGATTGAGGTGGATGCTCTACATGGCATGTTCGACGAAATCGTGTTTATCGGGCTGGATGATGCGTTTAAAGCGCGGACCGTGATCGATTTTGATGCGGATATGTTGATCCTCGAAATTACCAAGGGAAATGCGGACCCTGTGGTTGATATTCTTGGTAACTCCAGCGCCCGTGGCGACGAACCATGGCAGCTCTGGAACGCTTTGAGGTCAGGCGAAGGGGAATTCGATACAACTACTCCACTGGTTCTTGAAGACTCCGAACTGACCTTCCTGTTTTAATCCTCTACATTTGCTTCATGTTGCGGCGCTCTCACGGGCGCCGCAATTGTTTCGCATGCGAAACAGTTCAAACTTCTTCCCATTCTTCTCACGGCGCGCCTGCAGGCAATGGCACGGTTGATACGAGCCGCGGTGCAAGATCCCATGACCCAAGGCCCGTCATGTCCGCCGAGCTGGCCTTATCTGCTTTTGTAATGGAAGCCGCAGTACCCAGAAGCGGGGTCAATGTGCCCGCCGAAGCAAAAGCCGGCATCGCAATAACAGCTACAGAGAAAAACAGTTGTCTTAACATTAATCCAAGTCCTACTCGATACTCACGCACATACACACTTAGCAACAGATCAGATTTACTCTCTAATTAAATTATACATAATGTGCGGCTAAGTTACGCGCAAGTTGTTACACAACAGATGGTTAACCGCGCGAGTTGCATCTCATACGGAGGTGTCATTTGTCCTGAGACCTTAGAAGTTCTCGAGCGAGAGTCTGGAAGTGCCACAAGCCAAGCTTGATGCGTACCTGATAATGGGCAGCTGGACCGAAATGGTCAGTTCAGCTGTGCTCGCATGGCGCCGAAAACAAAGATTGACTGGCATTACATCACTTCAGGCAAGCCGACAGAGAACGCTTTCATTAAGAGTTTCAACGGCAGTTTCTGGCATGAATGCCTGAACGAGGCGCTGTTCGCGTCTCTCGCAGTCGCAAGATCAAAGATCACAAAATAGAAGGAGAATTACAACTAAAACCGGCCGATCTATTGAGCCCCGAAATTCTAACGGGGCGGGCGTTTTGGGAATGAATTGATTGCGATCAATGGCATGTTGCTGTCCGGGTGTCTGATCAATCCAATCGAAAATCTGTCCGAGCGTGAGAGAGGAAGGCCCCCCAGAACGTTCCGGAACTGACGGGCACCCAATCATTTGCACCCGCAGTAGTCGTCGCCAAGAGGGTGAAAGTGGCGAGGAAAATGACCGGTTCCGGCAGTCCAAAAAGGGACGGATTCTATATTGGACGGCTGAGGTCAGGAGGCGGGATTACCTCCATTGTTGGCCGCTCAGATGCAGGTTTCTAACACTTCAGACCTGTGAGTAGATGATAGACAATCTGTTCAGAAGCCTAGCTCGAGGTGTTTTACTGCAGCAATTATACGGTCCTGCTGTTGTTGTGAGAGCTCCGGATATAGAGGTAGCGACAGCGTCTGTTGACTGAGCGCATATGCGTTTGGAAATGCGTCAGGGGTATGATTTTCCCGCGAGTAGCAGGGAAGAAAAGGTAAAGCAGATGGATAATTGACGCCTGACGATATGCCGCGTTCTGCAAGGCCTTGTACCAGCCTGTCGCGTTGCGTGGACTGTACCGCATAGAGGTGCCAGACATGACTGGCACCTCTGGCGACCACAGGGCGCCGAAGGTCAGGCAAGTTTGTAAGCTCAGAGTTGTATCGGGTGGCGATATCCTGCCTTTTTCGTGTCCATTCAGGAAGGTGGCGCAACTTTACATTCAGAATTGCAGCCTGAAGCCCGTCCAGACGACTATTGATTCCTTCAATAACATGTTCATGTTTGTGCAAACCACCGTGCCGGGCGAAACGGGCCATATGGTTTGCGAGCGCTTCATCGTTCGTGACAATCGCTCCCGCGTCTCCCATGGCTCCGAGATTTTTGCCTGGGTAAAAGGAGAAGGTTGCTGCAATACCAAATGAACCTACGGACTGTCCGTTCAGGCTGGCAAGATGCGCCTGCGCACAGTCTTCCAGAACCCACAGGTCAAAACGTTGCGCAATATCCATGATTTCGTTCATCGGTGCGGGATGGCCATAAAGGTGCACGGGGATGATACCAACAGTACGGTTGGTAATTTTGCTTTCGACCGATTGCGGATCGATGCAGTGCGTTTCCGGGTCGATGTCCGCGAACACCACTTTTCCACCCGCCTGACTGACGGTCTCGCTTGTTGAAATCCAGGACATTGCCGGGACGATTACTTCATCTCCTGATTTCAGACCAAGCGCCATCATCGCGATATAGAGTGCGTCTGTCCCATTACCGCAGGAAACACAATGTTTTCGGTTGGTGGCGGTCGCGAAGGACTCCTCAAATCTTTCCACATGAGGCCCGCGGACGAAACCTGAGGTTGCGATTACATCTGCTATTGCCGTATCGATCTCCGGCTTGATGCTCATGTATTGCGCATGAAGATCGGCCAGCGGGATCCTCGGTTCAGTTTGGTTCATAGCCTTCCCCTCATCTCAGCCCGCCGCAAAAGGCGGGCGGGGTTTCCGGCGTAGACACCGGGCGTTTCAATATCTTTGGTAACAACGGATCCTGCGCCGATCACCGTGTCATCGCAGATCCGAACAGGCATGATTGTCGCATTGGAACCTATTGAAACGCGGTCGCCAATCCGCGTTTCTGCCCAGAGGTCCCTGTTGCCCCGTGCCGGTCCACCGTTTTCAAACTTGTCGTTGATGAACATGACACCATGACCAATGAAACAGTCGTCACCAATATCAACAAGGGCACAGACAAAGCTGTGTGATTGGATGCGTGTCCGCGCACCGATGGTTACATCATTCTGAATTTCCACAAAGGGGCCGACGAATGCATTTTCCATAATGATACAATCGTAAATATTACAGGGTTCGACGATAGTGACATTATCCCCGAATTTCACATCCCGTACACAAACAGAGTAACGCCTTGCCGGGATCTGGTTCTGTGTGCGGTCCGCCACAGCGGTCAACGCCCCAGTCTGGCTCGGCGAGGCCGGAACCTGAGCGAGATCTCCTGACCGGTCTCAATGGACTCATAGATGGCCGTAATCAGCTCGAGGCTTTTCCGCCCCTCCAGTCCATCAACGAGGTTCGGGCCGTCTTCATTTATGGCACGAACGACGTGATGGTAGTATTCCCGATGCCCAAAGCCGTAAACATCCGGCGGGTTGACAGAGTACTGCTCCAGCACTTCTCCATCTTCCGGGCGTTCGTCAGAGAAATTCCAGATCTTCATTTCGTTTACTGCAAAGCCACCGATTTCCACCGTGCCATGCTCTCCAAGAATGGAAAGGGAGCCTTCAAGATCCTTCGGACGCGTCGCGGTGGTCGCCTCAATGACGCCGAGTGCTCCACTTGAAAACCGCAGAATGACCGCTGCTGTGTCCTCGGCCTCAATATCGGCAAGCGCTGTGCGTGACATGGCGCTGACACTGTCCACTTCACCAAGCATCCAGTTCAGTAGATCGACATGGTGGCTTGCCTGGTTTGTAAGAACACCACCGTCAAGAGCCCATGTGCCACGCCATTTTGCCTGATCGTAGTAGCTTTGCGGGCGGCACCAACGGACACGCACCGTACCCATAGTTAAACGTCCAAACCGCCCGGACTTAAGAGCCTCGCGCAGTTTGACAACAGGTCGGTTGAACCGGTTTTGCTTCACCACAAAAAGCTTGACCCCTGCGCGGTCACAGGCGGTGATCATGGCATCGGCGTCCTTCAGCGTCAGGGCCATGGGTTTCTCTACAACCACATGCGCGCCGTATTTGGCAGCGGTAACGGAAGGCGCGGCGTGATTGCCGCTTTCCGTTAGGATGGATGCAACATCGGGCCGGTGTTTTGACATCATTTCATCGATATCTGTGTAGTATGGCACACCGTATTCTTCACCAATTGCGCGGGCTGCATCTGCATTGATATCACAGACGGCTGTCAGTTCGGCACCCTCTATCTCGTTGCCCCCGAGGAGCTGCGCATGGCGTTTGGCAATCCGACCACAACCAATCAAAGCGAACTTAAGCATTTTGAATTTCCTCATTACGACCAAAGCCTTGTAAGGCGAAATCAGCCGGTGCTGTGTCGCGGTTCCTCAAAGCCCCGCAACAAATTCTGCAAATGTGTTGAACTGACGTTCCTTGCTGAAGTTATTCCCCATCCGCGTTTGTGCCGCGCTGGCCAGTTCTGCGTATTTTTCTGGCGTGCGCCGGATATCCTTCATCAAATCTATAAGCGCGTCCGAGTTATCGAATATCAAAATATCCGTGCCCTCGACCAAACCTTCCGGGTACGTTCCCCCACGCGGCGCCAAAAGCAGTGTCCCCATGCCAATCGTCTCAAATATGCGCATATTACTGTGGAATGTAACACTGGCGTCGATGTATGTGTTCATCACCGCTTTGGACGCCCGGATTGCATCGTGAAGATTAGCCCCGAACAAAGGCGCTGCCAGAATCTGTCGAACCGCGCGCGGAGGCCAGGTCACAGCGAAATTCGGAGGCGTCAGACCACGGCGAGCAAAAGCTCGACAAAGCTTTCTCATCCGATACTCCGTGAGAGCATTTCCGAACACATGGAAATCGATACCCTGACTTTGCGCTTTTTTGGCAACCTCTTCAATCAGTTCGGTACGCCGCAAATGGACCCGAGAAATCTGGCCGTAATGCATCAGTTCATATTTGCGGGAGCTGAGTGGCGTGGGTTTGGCCTTTAACCATGTCTCTTCAACCCCAGGCTGTAGTTCAAGCGTGGCATTCCCACTGGCCTGCCAGTATTCCACAAACGGCCGATAGTTTGAAACGAACGCATCATATGTGTCGTTTGCGGGCGAGGTGCCCTGTCGTGGGAAAGAATTCCACGCAAGGACGGGACCTTTGAAGGTCTGCTTCAGAATCGTTGCAAAATCTGCTGAAACCCAAGGAGACATATCGTAGACGACATCTGGCCCAAACTTTTCGATCTGCGCCAGCCTTATTCTGTCCAAGTCGGTTTCTTTGCACCCGTTTTCCCGCGCCCATGCGTGTTGCAGACGCTCATAGTTCCATACCGTGAAAAAGACTTCCGCATTAGGGTGCGCAGCGGAAGGGATCAGGCGGTAAACCGAGGCGTACCCATCCTGAAGCAGGCGGGACAGGATTTCACTGAATGGTGTCGCATCGTCTATGTGCCACCGCGCCTCAAATTGCGGTATGTGCGCTGCGTATTTATGAATGCACTGGAAAATTTTCATAGGCGCTCTTAATGACCCGATTGACCCTAGCGTCAGCCTGAAATGGCATGTTTTTTCAGTCTCATGTTGAAGCGTATAGCAGCCTCAATTTGCTCGGCAAGCGATAAGCGTACCATCAGGTCTCCGTGGATGCCCGGGCATGGTTCCGATTGATGGTCTCCGAAAACCTGCTGACAGCCCTGCCTTTTTCCGTACCAGAATGGACTCTGGACGATTTGCGTTTGCATCTCTGGCTGCCCGTCGGCTATGTCTGAGGCCAAACATCGGGCGAAATTGCGCCTTTGCGCAGAGCACCAGGGCGAGGGTTTTCAGGTCTGTGAAAAGGTATAGTGCGTTAGGTCACCGTCTGCCCATCGTAAAGAAAAGTCTGTTTGGAGACCGTGCGCAATTCGGCCTCTTAGCGGATCGTTCAGATCCGATGTGGGCCGAATGGGAAGATGTTTGCACGACGTTCTACAATGCAAGCCAGCGTGCCGGGTTTGGCAAAACCGTTAACAGCGCCGGCTACCGTGTGCTTGGAAAATATGACTTCAGCGGGAAAACCGTCATGGAAGTCGGACCGGGATATGCACCGCACCTCTCTTTCTTTGACGATATGCCCGAGAAATACGTGCTCGTCGATGTGCGGGAGGAGTTTCTTGAGAATACAGCAGCGCAGTTGCGCGCTCTTGGGGTTAACTGCGAGCTGCATCTCATCGATCCGACCGAACCACATAAGCTGCCGCTGGAGGCAGGTAGTATCGACGCAATCGTGACCTTTTACGCGTTGGAACACCTGTACCCGCTGCCGAAGTTCGTGTCTGAGTATCGTCGTGTGCTGCGAAAAGGGGGGCATATCGTTGGAAGTATACCCGCTGAGGGCGGGCTTGCTTGGGGATTGGGCCGTTTCCTGACCACCCGGCGCTGGCTCAACAAAAATACCGAGATTAATCCAGACAAGCTCATTTGTTGGGAGCATCCGAATTTTGCAGACCACATCCTGGAGACTCTGGAGAAGGATTTCGAGCTTTCGTATGTCGATTTCTGGCCAATGAAATTGCCCCTGATTGACATCAACCTCGTTGCCTCCTTCATCGGAGAACTCAAAGAAGCAGGGAGCGTATGATGCGCACAGCTCTGATTTTGACGGGAACTGGCAATCCTGGACGGGCTGCTGCGAACATCTACGCAAGCGGTTTCGCTGATCGGGGAGTGCGCGTCCATTTTGTGGAAAACCGGATGAACTTCAAATTTATTTGGTTGTTTTTCCGGCGTCGGATAAGGCGTTTCGGGTTGATCAACACTCTGGGGACTTTCTTTTTGCGAGTGACGATACGTCAGGATCCTGTTGAACCGGTGTTTAAGCCTGAACTGTCACTGACTGACCTTGACGATCTGGATGACGCTTTCCTCGATAAGATTCGGCCCGATATTGTAATCAGCAATGCATGTTCTTTGCTCAGTCCGGAACTGATTGGCAGACTTCATGCGAAGGGCTGCCAGATCATAAACGTGCACAATGGTATCAATCCCCGGTACAGGGGCACTGGCAATGTGTGGGCGTTTTTGGAACGCAACTTCGTACTGTCGGGGGTTACGCTGCACCATCTGGATGCGGGTATTGATACCGGCAAAATCATAGACATCAAATTTATTGACTTCATCGCGCAGGGTGTTCCGTTTGAGCAGACCGATATTGTCGCCCTAGAAGCCGGCGCGAGGATGGCAATCGACTACGTGTTGCATCATGAGACACACAGGGAGCCCGACACGCCGGACCCGGAACTGCGCAGTCGTGTTTATACCTATCCGTCATACAGCGAATACCATACCGCGCGCGCGCGGTACCTGTCTGCTTTGGCACAAAGCCTGCCTTTACGCGACGAAAATACCTTTCAAACTTCACTCGGAGAACAGGATGCAACGACGGAAGAGAGCAGTTTTGGGTCGCGGCATCGGTGGGATGCCGGAACCACAATAGGCCGTGACGTCAAAATCCGCGAAATTCTGGACCGGAATTTACGTGCGGGGGCTGTCCTGGCTGACATTGGTTGCGGTGACGGGCGGTACAGGGATTTCTGGCCGGAAGTCGCCTATTGGGGTTGCGATTTTTCGCTCGAAACGATGGCAATGGGTGGGAATCTGAAGCAGCTTGACGAAGCACCGGATGATATCTGCAAATCGGGCACGCAGGTATTGGCGGACGCGACCGGAAACTGTTTTGTTGAAACTTCAGCCGCTGATTTGCCTTTTCGGGATAAGACTGTTGATACGATTTTGGCCATAGGCCTCCTCCAGCATATCGACAACACTGGCGCGCTGGCCGATGAATTTCTACGTATACTAGCAAGGGAAGGACGGATCGTTCTCAACACCCTGCGTCAACCAAGCTTTCTGGAGCTTGTACCGGTGATGATATTTGGTGTCTTCAACGCCCAGTATCGCGAATTGGGACAGGCAATCCGGGCGCAAGACTACTTTTCGGGTCGCATTATTTCAGGTACCAAACTGGCGCGCCGATACAGTCTGCGCGAGATAGCTGCGTTGTTCGCACCGCAGGCAAAGGTCATAGAGGTGCATTACACCGGTCTCTTTGGCACGCGCCTTATGTCGCGCGAAATCACAGTTTTTCTGAAAAAACCTGTTTGATATTTTTTGGCGGGGCGACTCTGCAGTTAGGTCAGATGTG
>JAUKWC010042544.1:0-11728 GCA_032356245.1 Endocladia muricata | reverse complement strand
GTAGGCATCTTGGGGAGGAGAGGGTGGAGGTCGGTGGAGTGAAGAAGTGCGATGTGCGAGTGGAGAGGGAGGGGCAGTAGTGGAGAGAAAGGACGCGGACGGGGTGCAGGGAGTTGCGGGAAGAAGAAGGGCGTCGGTGAGCGATACCGGTCCCTCGTTGTTGCACGGTGTGGTGCAGTGTGGTGTAGTGTGGTGTGGTGTGGAAGGAACGGGAATTGGAAAAAGAGAAAGGTAGCAGCAACTTTGAGGGCGTGAGTGGGTGGAGGGCGGGAGGAGGCGGAGGCGGACGGGGAGGCGGACGGGGAGGGGGAGGCGGAGGCGGAGGTGGAGGCGGAGGCAGAGACAATAGTCTTGACAGCACTTGTTTCCACGCAGGCGAAACGAAGCAGACACCTGCATCTTAACCGCCTCACCGTATCAATTGGACGGCCACCAGAAATATGAAATATGGATCTGCGCGTTGTTCACGTCCCATTTTTGTGACGCAACGTCACAAATTTAGAAACTTTCTCCAAAAACAATATGTCTCTTCTCTTGATCGCGATCATCACACTGTTCACTGGTCCGTGTTCAGGTCACAAGTCCCTGTGATCCTTCTATGAAACCAAAAACAAGTAGCTTCCCCAAAAAAATTTTGACAAGTCGCTGACGACGGGGTTCGAACCCGCGCGGGAAAACCCATCAGATGTCTAGAAAATCAGTTCAAGTCTGACGCCTTCGGTGTTGTGTTAACCACTCGGCCACATCAGCTACCCTTCACTCGCCTGGACGTTGGAGTCAAAAACTTGGTTAATTATAGTTGAATATTACCAACAAACACACACGCAGACAAACTGCATTAGAGGGGTTATATCTGGACAGTTCTGCACATAAAATTGCAAAATTCTTCACCATGCATAATACCTGTAAAAAAAAAAAGTGTAGAACTCTGCAATTCGGGTGCGTCGCAACTGTACCGCAATGGGTGAGATGTGTGTAGATCTACCGTAGTAGTAGTGATGCAGGATGCTGATGTCATCATTTTTAGCGAGTACAGCGCACTACTCAGGTCGTTTACTCGTACAGTGCTCGCTTTCTGCGTGAAATCTCGCTGCCTACGATACATCAGCCTAGTTAGTTGATCTCCATATAGAGGTCTGCTTGGGGGGTTAAGCTTGAGGTAATACTCACGTCTTTACTTACGAGTCTCGAGGCGTGAACTACATTCAAAAACGTTTGCAATTAACAAATTTGATTAAGATTTCCGCAACTGCAGCCGGCAATATGCTCACGAGCCAAATTGCAGATTTCTTTCAGGCGCAAGCCCACAATTCATCATAAAAATTACACGTATGTCTATATTTTACACTTGTTTTCGCGCATATCGGCTTCACCAACCGCTTTTCGTTGTCCTCATCTTCTTTTTGACCACCAAGGAAAACGCTCTAAAGCATACATGTTTTCTACTCTTCTTCTTCGTCCCCAAACACCAAAAACTGTGACAGATCTCCAATATCATTCTCGTCGTCGTCCTCCTCCTCTCCCGATGCTTCCGCCTCACTCGCAATGAGCGGATGCCGCCTGGCTACTCTCTGTTCACCCTTGTCACCTCGCTTTCTCTTTCCTTTCTTCCCCTTCTGCTGCACCACCGAGATCTCATCCTCGGCCACCTCCCCCTCTGCTTTCTCCCTCCGTCTGCGTCCCTTCCCATCCTCCTTCTCGCTATCTACGTCGCTCCCAAAGTCCAGACCAGGTCTACTGCTTTGCACCGTCGCACCTTCAGTTGGTCCAGTCACACCCTGCTTCTTCCTGCCCTTTGGCTTGGCGTCCACTTTGCCGTGCGATTTGCGCGACGGCACCTTGCCTTTGCTGCGCGCCGCTCCACCGCTGCGTCGTGAGCTTTGCGAACGTCCCAGAGAGCGTCTCTCGACCTCGTCTACGTCTGCGTCCGCGTCTACGTCTGCGTCCGCGTCTGCGTCCGCGTTCTCGTCTGTGTTATTGTCGCTGCCGTACTCACTGTCATTCTCAGACGCACTCTTGTATTGCAAATGCTGTGAGCCGAGCACTTCTCCATTGATATCGCGGTGCTTGAGATTGCCCAGCTGAAACGCCTCGGTGGCATTGTGTACTTGCAATAGCTCCTTGACCCGGTAGAGCAGTAGTTCCAGGGATTTACGCAGAGGCGGTACCAGTCCAGTCAGCGCGCTGTCGCGCATATATTTGCTGTGCGCACAAAACGTCTGCAGCAGGCGCGTCGGTTTTTGGTGCATCTTGCACAGCTGCACCACGTTGCTGCGATGGTCTTTAAAGTTGTCTTTGAGAAACGGCACGCATGTCTTCACAAACATGTCCACAAAGCTTCGCCCGGCCCGCATCACTGGTCCCAACATGCGCTGGTTTGTGCGCGCAAGCGTATAGAGAGGCAGCTCAGCCCGAATGATGCCTTCCAGATGTGCAAATGCTCGACTAGGGTCCTCGTACGAGCGCGGCTGGAAACACTTAAACAGCCACAGGTATTGCTCCAAAACTGCCACCGTGAACGCGTTGCAAGTCTGCTCCGCGAGCATCCCTGGGGAACCGACATCCACTTCCACACTTTCTTCCATGGGCGCTGTTCCAAATTTCTGTTCAGACAATCCAGCCTGCTTCTGCGACAACCTTATCACTTGTTCGCGCAGTTCCCCCAAAGTCGTGAATGAATCTTGCGTGTGCTGCACGTAGATTCTAATAATACCTGGTATAGACCTCTGTGTTACCCGATGGCGTAGCGTGACAACATCCCATTTGTGCATCAATACTTCAAATGCACTTTGGCTGAACAATGGACCGAGCATTGTCTGGTCCTTCTCACTGCAGTGCGACAACATAGCATCCATACCGGCCAGAAATGCGCTGCAAACTTCAGGTCCGACCGTCGCAGCCTTCTCAGTTCTTAAATCACCGTGCGCATCATCCCCTCCTACTACAAATATTCCTTGCAATCTTGTCCGCAACTGCTCAAATGCTACCTTTGCTGCAACGTGGATATCGCCTGATGTCAGGGGGTCAGACGCCTCAACTGCAGGACACCCGTCCAGGCGCACAGAGGCCAACACAGCAAACAGCAAATCTTCAGCGGTCGGATCGGCAAGAATTTTCGAGTTGAGAGCTACTGCCAAACTACGTAGACACAGCTCTGTACACTTCCGGTGCAAGTCCAAAGAAGCGTCGTCTCCCTCAACGTCAATGCCCCCATCTGGCACCAGTTTCTCGCAGCACCGCCCCAGTTGCGGGCCCAGAGCAGTCAGTGACTTCCGCAGAGCAACAACCTTGCTGAGACGACTCCCAGTAGTAGCAACTGATACAGCACTCTGCTTCTCATGACCAGTTCCGTTTGCCGCCGAGCCTCGAAACAATATTGTACCAAAGCATCCTGAATTGTAAACATCCCCGGCGACTATGGATTCTGTGTGCATGGCAAGTTCAGACAGAAGATGAAGCAGACCTTTTGACGACAATGAAACCTTTTGGATGGTTGGATTTCCTTCTCGCGCATATTCAGACTCTGTCTCTGTGAATCTCCACGTTATTGGGGTTGTGATTCGAATAAGAGATAAAGCAGAAGGACTGAGTTGGCGAGCCAGTTTTTGCCAATCTTGTCCTTTTGAAACGGCAGTGCCTCCCGTTTTGCCGCCGCGAGCCAGCTTACTGCCCCTTCCCCCTTTTCCATACTTACGCTTGGAGTGCCTAGTATGGTAATGCAGACTCTCAGTATTGCGGTTATAAGCATCGTAAAGCACGTCCTGCCAAAGAGGAATTTGAGACACACAAGCAGATATCTGCGATGAAAGCGTAAGTAGATTGTCCACTCGCATGATGCATTTTGCCCGAATTTCAGTGCTCTCCTGCTCTGCAAATCCATTCAAGAGCTCAACAACCCAACCGTGCGCAATGAAAAGACTCAGCAGTAAATCTCCCTTCGCTCTTGACGGCAATCCAGCGAACTCTTGATCTTTTGGAATCAACGGCAGGTGGAGAGGGGCTCCAATGATGGCATCGACTTCTGCTAAAGAGCCCTCGTATCGTCTCGCAGTCATAACACACAGCAAGCGCAAATTTGGGACCATTGCTCTGACAGCATCTTGACTCTCCGATAACGTTCTTTCGTCCCGGATAAGCCGAGAAACAGAAACGCAAAATTCAACGTCTTCATCTTCCAAATTTCCAAAGATCTGAGCAGGCAGCAGATGCTCATCTTTGACCAGACTGCCTAAACCTGTTCTATCGGTGATGTATCTCTTCTCAAATAAACTTGAGATGGTTTTGCGGATTGACTCGGCTGTGTCCTTTGTATCGGGATCGTCTTTGTCAAACACGTTTGATAATTCGTCAAACGCAAGAGCCTGACTCAAAGGATGAGCGCGACCGACATCTAACAGCATACTCAGTATGTTATTCTTCACATGACCGCCCAAAACTTTTATCATCGTGCACGCACCTAAGACACCAATTCTTCGATAGAGACTATCTGCATGAGTGAGCTCCTTTCGAAGAAGAATTTCAAGCATCGCCAACTCTGCCTCCCCGTCGTTGTTGTCAACCTCCATGACTTCATCAGACTTCTGGTTGCTTGCATTCCTAATTGCCTGCTTGCTTCTCTGTTGACTATGATCAAGCTTCTTCACTTTCGGTGTCGACGCTCTACACAAGAACCCCAGGATTGTCCAGATTTGTCGCAGTTGTGAATCTGCAAAATACTCGAGAAAGTCTAAGAGACCTTGAATTGATGCTGAGTGGGGCAGAAGAGAACGATCATTCTCACTTCCTTTCGCAATGAGAACGAGAGATTCTAACGCGGCATCAATTTCCTGAGTACGACGTGTTCCCGTATGATCCAACAGCGCTGTTACCACATTTCGCCTTGTGCTCCCATTCGGAAATAGCCGAAAGACAAGCGCATAAAGTAACACGCCGGTTCTTCGCGCACCAAGCTCCGGAGACTGGACTGCCATCGATGCAATGGCAACAAGTCTATCCGTCAACCCGCCGAAAGCTTCCGCAAATGGAGCCAAGGCTGCATCGATGAGAGCCTTGGAAAATGCGTTCTTCGCCGCCTTTTTCCGAAACACAACCTCTGCAAGCTTGCGGTGCATTGGCGAGTCGAGTAGCGCAACCAAAATCCAAAAATCTGCCGGCTTGTGATCGGAAGGTTTTGCAATATTCCGCAACACCTTGAGCATCTGATCCGCCACTGACTTGCGCATACGTAGCCCCGCTCTCACCGCGTCCAAGCACAGCCTCCCAGGCCCAGGGCCGAGCCCTGGCAACGCCAGCGTGTGTCGCAAAGCGTCGACGGTGGCCGTGAGTAGGGTCGGTGGGCATGTTCGCAACAGGTACTTGAGACTTACAGGCAACATATCAGGATTTGCTGCGGGAAGGCTGCCCAAAATCGAGGCGTTCACATCCTCGAGGCATGTGCCGTCCACGCCGAGGGCCCCGAGAGCATCAACGACGGAACCCATCATAGAAGGGCTCTCCTGCAGAATGCGCACCAGCTCCGTGACAGCGGCCTCTCTTGACGTGTCATCAATAATCTCCGGAAGAGACTCGATAAGCGTCCGCTGCACGAGCGGGGACACGACCGGAACAATCGACAGCAAGCTCTCACACAGTGCCGGCCCGTCAACAATGAAGTCTAGCCATCGAAGCTGGTTTAGCAGCAGCCCCGCAATGTCTCCTTCGGGGCTATCGGTCTCCCCAAACTCTGAAATCTTGTTCACAATGCACGTGACCATCGCAGGCTGGAACAAGTTGATAGACAGCACGAGTTTCGCCAGCGATATGGACAGCGCGGAAGCTTGCCCATTCTCTGCCCCGCGAATTGCTCGACAGGCTCGCCGCAGTCGCGCAGTGTCATTCCAGCATGTCTCAATCTCGTTCACGATAGCCTCGACAGATCCGTCTGCGACACGCACGTCGAGACCGTCTCGCAATGCGCTGATGACGGCACGTGCCCCAGAGACGCAAGAGTAGCCCTTGTCATCGGCGCGAAGTCCGCCTCGCCACAGACGCTTAGCAAGAGCAGAGGTGCCAAACTCCACCGTGAAAAATTCATCGGGTCTAGTTTGTGAACCGGGCATGGTCTAACACCGCAGCGCACCTAACTCTGTCAACGCTGAGAGTAGGAGGGAGAGTGACGACTTACTTCGGGCTGCGCAGACACGCCATGCACTAGGAGGATTTCAAATAGGTTTCCCGCGCTTTGGACTGGCACCCTGTTTCGAAACGCAAAGTAATTCAAATTTACTTTGAATTATTTTTCCCGGACTCCCTTTCAGATCTCACAAACCATCACCCTACTCACTGCTAGACCAACCTGCGAGGTCGGAAAAGCCCACCAGTGAAAGCACAGTCAGAATCAAGTGTACCATCGTCTTGTAAAAATGACCTATTTTGTGGTGGCAAAAATGACCTGTTTTGTAGGTCTCTTTGCGCTAGAAATAATTACTCTACCAACTGACTCATCCCTCCGGAACCGACTTTATCGCGACTTCTTATCGTGCAAGGATTCTCACAGAGAGGATTTTCCCACATGCACGAATTCAGGGCTTGTCAGTACGGCTGTGCTGAACACTTCTGTGCAGATACAGTATATGTGTCGCTTTGAAACTGAGTTAGTCACAAACTGACATATACCATTTGCTGGGGCATAAAAAGCTTCCAGATGCTTTGTCGTGAATTGCCCACAAGCAACGCTACAGAGCAGACAAGAACGACAAGTACAATAGGCGGAAAGGGCGAGAGTGAAAACCCTCCCGAGCTCTTGAGCGCTAGCAGCACTGCAACCCCAAACAAACGGCCTCCAGGGGCGTGTATATTTGCTCCTAACGGCTTAATTCAGTCACTCGCTACACATCCTTACCTAGAATTGCATCCATCCATCCGTCCCAATGCCTCCCTCCTTTTACGCGTTCAATTCCTTGACTTTCCAAAGAGTACTCATTTCCTTCACGGGTCATCCAGAGCCTCCTGCTGTCCCTTTCTAATCGCCGAGTAAAACAAGAACACAAATCCCGGCAGTGACACCGCCAGCACCGCCGACGTTACTTGGGCCCCATATTGCGGGTGCCCACTCGTCAATTCAAACACGCAGCCCACAGATGCAATAGCCAATACACTCGATGAGAGAAGGAGCACCCCGCTTGGTGCATCAATTGGTGGCGCTCCGTCAGCCATGCGTGGAGATGAGAACCCATGTTGCCGCAAAACTGGGGAGCCACGGTGCAGGGAAACCTGTCGTTGGATGCGTGTGATGCCGCCTGCAGGAAGCTTCTGAAGGTGAGAGGAGAGGGAGCTGCGTGAAAAGGTGGTGAAGAGCAGCGGTGATGATGCGATAAATGCCATTGTGAGTATGTAAAATGCGATGGCGGCCTTGAGAAATCAGGAGGATCACGACAAAAATCTCTCTCACAACGTTTCGAGACTTCTCGGAGTTGAGGAAGAAAAGCAGAAGATGCGCGCTCCACAAAAAGCGCTATGAGCAGTCGAAGAACCACTGATAAAACACTTGCTCACGTAAATGGAGAGTACATAAGTGTCCCCAATCCCCAACTAGAAATCTCCTCTCAATCTTATGTGGAATTTTTTCGATGAATTTTATGAGGTAGAAGTGCGACTGCCCGAGCTCATGGGTTCCCTTCTCGATAAAGAATTACCCGCAATTCCCTCTGACACTCCGTTTTCCCGTATCTTCACCAGGTAGGGTGTCCTCCTCCTCCTGTCTCGCGCAGCTTATTGCAATGGACCCGCCGTTTACCGCATTTTTGGGTGCCCCTTCATCGTTGTTCACAACATGCCGGCCACGCACATCATTGCGATGTTGCGGTTTCACTTCCCCCAGCCCACATCTCATAAGCAAGCCTCCTGCCCGACTTTGCCGGACAATGGCATGTTCATCGCCCCCTGCCACAGAAAATCTTTCGGAAATTATCGAATCGATTGGTCAGCAGGTCGAAGAAGCAAAGGCCGCTATTGCCGCTGCCAACGATGTGCGTGCCGTCGACGAAATCCGCGTCAAAGCGCTAGGAAAGAAGGGCACGGTCTCGACCGTTATGAGGATGGTGGGTAAGCTTGCTGCAAAGGACCGGCCAAAGCTGGGTGCTGCTGTGAACACTGCCAAAACTACCTTGTCCGAGCTCATTGCGAAGAGGAAAGAGGAAATCATTGATAAGGAGATCACGGATCAGGAAGAGTCCGAATGGATCGATATCACTCTACCCGGTATCCGTCCGCGCCCTCACATCGGGCGCATCCATCCCATTACCAGCACGATGGACCTCGTTACCGACATCTTTGTCAACATCGGGTACGACTGTATCGACGACCTCGACCTCAACCGCGAAATCGAATCCGACTACTACTGTTTTGAAGCGCTCAATTGCCCACCGGGCCACCCTGCGCGCGAGATGCAGGACACGTTTTACTTGAACGAGGACCAAACGTCATTATTGCGCTCGCAAACGTCTGCAGTACAGATTCGGTACATGGAACAGAACAAGCCGCCATTTCGCATTCTCGCACCTGGACGCGTGTACAGACGCGACTCGGTGGACTCGACGCACACAGCAACGTTTCACCAGGTGGAGATCCTTGCAATCGACAAGGTGGGCGAGCTGACCTTTGGGAGCCTGCGTGCCACGATAATCTACTTTCTCAAGGCGATGCTGGGCAACGACATTGAGACACGGTTCCGCGGATCTTACTTTCCGTTCACGGAGCCGAGCGTAGAGGTGGACGTGTTTTTCCGCGGGCGGTGGCTCGAGGTGCTTGGGTGCGGCATGGTGGACCCGGCAGTGTTGGAGAATGTGGGGTTGGATCCCAAGGAGTGGGGTGGGTTTGCGGCAGGATTTGGCGTGGAGCGGTTTGCAATGGTGATGCACGAGATTACAGACATTCGCGAGCTGTACCGGAACGACCTGCGGTTTTTGCTGCAGGGCATGACGGAGCCGGCCACACCGGCCGTGTCGCTCGAGCAGGTGCAGGAGGACATTGCGGCAGGCATGTACGATGGGGAGGAGGAGGACCCGGATCTGCTCGAACCGATACCGGAATCGGCGTATCTGGACGAAGAGCCAGACGAGTATGTCGAATAGTGAGACGTGTCCCAATGCTGGACGATGCTGAACGGCTGCACCTCGACAGCACGTTTCCATGCGGATACGCTGGTTGCCCTTTTAAAGCGAAAGAGACGCCATCAAATCTCCAAGCTCCGCACCGGAGCGTGCTTGTTCCTCCCTGTTGAGCAACTCGAGCGCGCGGTTGACGGTGCGCATGCGGTGAATGACATACTGGGACTGCGGCGGTAAGCCGAGAAGTCGGTCCTTTTCGTACCGTAGGCTAGAGAGGAGGCGACTGCGGCGCTCGTCAGGGCTAATCGTGGGAACGTAGTCGTCCATAAGAAAAACTGTTTTCGGTTCCGAATGTCGGTCGCGTGGTCGTAGCAACAGCAAGTCTCTGTCGCCTTGTGCTGCCAGGTGTTGGTTGTGTAAGGTGCAACAGTATGTGTGAAGCGGGGAGACGAAGCCACCGCCCATGTAGTTTTCCATACACATTTGAAGCCGCCAACACAAGGGTGGCAGGAATCGGATATACAGGTGTACAACGTATATAGGTGTACAACGTATATAGGTGTACAACGTATACAGGTGTACAACGTGTGCCATTGCGCAGCTAAAGAGAAAAAACAGTCAGTCGAAAGCGCTCTTGCTTCTCGGGACGATTTTTGAGATCAGTTGGTTGCTTCTTCTCTGTCATCTTTTGTTGACACCACTGTTCCTCCAGAATCTCGCTCTCATCTCTACTTGCACTTTGAGCGAGACACCTGCACTTCAATCCTTCTTCCGCTGCCTCATCGATCGCTCCCAACGCGCTGCACATCAACAATGCATTCGCTCCTCCCCTCCTTCGTCATCCCCATCTCCATACCCTTTTCCCCCTCCTCGTCGTCCCCTCTCCTCCGCCACCACCTCCCGCTCCCCTTATCCCACTCACCCTCCACCCCAAAACGCGCTCGCGCCCGCCCGTCCCCCCTTCACCCTCTACTCTGCTGCCACGCCCCTCCCGACGATGGATCAAGCCTCTCTCGTCACCTCTCCTCGCTGCGCACGCGTGTGCAGCAAAACGTCGAGGCGCTCGACCTTGCCGCGCAGACGGCGGCCATCCGCGAGCTGCAAGCACGCTCGTCGGAGCCCTCGTTCTGGGACGACGCCGGCGTCGCGCAGGCGGCCTTACGCGACCTTGCATCGCGCGAGGCGCTGGTGGCGCGCGTAAAAGAGTGGAGGGGGTGTGTGGAGGATGCGGAGGCGTTGCTGGAATTGGCGAGGGAGGCGGTGGGACAGGAGGCGGAGGAAATGGGGAGGGAGGCGGAGGCGGTGATGGGGGGCATGGAGAGGGATGTGGAACGGTTTGAGAGGGAGAGGTTGCTGGATGGGAGACATGACGGATGTGATGCGACGGTGACGGTGACGGCGGGGGCGGGTGGGGTGGATGCGCAGGATTGGGCAGAGATGGTGGTGAGGATGTATTGGAGGTGGGGAGAGGGGATGGGGTTTCGGGTGAGGGAGGTGGAGCGGAGTGAGGGAGAGGAAGGCGGGGTGAAGAGCGCAACGTTGGAGGTGGAGGGAGAGAATGCGTGTGGGTATCTGTGGGGGGAGAAGGGGACGCATCGGTTGGTGAGGATTAGTCCGTTCAATGCGCAGGGGAAGAGGCAGACGAGCTTTGCCGGGGTAGAGGTGATGCCGGTGTTGGGTGAGGAGGACTTGGGCGGCGTGCAACTGGCGGAGGGAGAGGTGGAGGTGACGACGATGAGGGCGGGCGGGAAGGGGGGCCAGAATGTGAACAAGGTGGAGACGGCGGTGCGAGTGGTGCATGTGGGGACGGGGGTGACGGTCAAGTGCGCGAGGGAGAGGAGTCAGGGGATGAATAAGGCGCTGGCCATGAAGATGCTGAAAGCAAAGCTGTTGGTGATCCAGGAGGAGATGCGGGTACAGGAGCTGGAGGAGATTCGGGGGGGAATGGTGGAGGCGGCGTGGGGGAAGCAGATTCGCAACTATGTGTTGCACCCGTATAAGATGGTGAAGGATGTGAGAACAGGGGTGGAGAATACCGACGCGCAGGCGGTGCTGAACGGGGATTTAGATCGGTTTATCACGGCGGGACTGAGGTGGAGGAAAAAGGAGAAGCTGGCGGCAGAGGCGGTGGGCGTAAATTGAATGTGTGTGGTTTATTACGTTGATGCCGGTAGGAGACGCAAAAAGG
Organism: Endocladia muricata; assembly: GCA_032356245.1. Lineage (NCBI taxonomy): Eukaryota > Rhodophyta > Florideophyceae > Gigartinales > Endocladiaceae > Endocladia > Endocladia muricata. The sequence continues at coordinate 454 of JAUKWC010042544.1, read as the reverse complement.
AGAGGCGTATGCACAGGAACAGCGTGTGCAGGAACAGCGTGTGCAGGAACAGCGTACAGGAACAGCATGTGTGCAGCGAGTGGTTGCGGACTTGGGGAAGACCAGAGAACCAGAGAGAGTGACCTCGGGACCCGTCTGCGTCGGCATGCGGCGTTCCTGACCATGATACGTCTCCCACAGACGGTGTCTGTGCGCCGTGCCGTAGACAAAGCGCAGTAGACCAGAGGCACAGCAGACGTATTTTTCTCACCAACACTCGCCAAAACGCTTTTGCTTCTTGCTTGTGATTGTGTTGTGGTGCTCCACCGTCTCGCCGCCAGCGAAAGCACAGTGGTCGCGGCAACGCGCCAGTATGTCGTTAGCGAGGACGCGCCCTCCGTTTAATAAACCACTTCTAACATACTACACAGTAATGCACTCATCACGCCATCCTCCCCGTCCCTCTCCCCGTCCC
>JAUKWC010042533.1:0-11729 GCA_032356245.1 Endocladia muricata | reverse complement strand
CGAGGTCGAAGTAGAAACGAGGTCGAAGTGCACTCGGCGTTTGCATCTCCCCGTTCCTAAACCGGTTTGTCGTACTTTCGGCATCTACCTGTGTGAACTTTTGCCGCCATATTTCCAATTTCAGCGCTGACGGTGTATGATATATGCGTCCATATTTATTCCATTCTGCCTGGTCCGATCGAGGCTGTTCGCAACTTCTACGCTGCCTTCAAGTCTAACCTAACACACCATATAGTGAATTCAGCTCTGATTTTGTATTCCATGTTCCGCGCGAACCTATTGTATTGGCGGATAGCGCCCTTGTTGTCATTTGACTTTTTCCACAGTAGACTCCGTCGCTAATTTTTAAGCCTGCTTGCTAATGCGTCGCAGCTTCCTGGTTCTTTTTCAAATCCTAGTCCCGTCTATACCTGCCCATGAAAGACCAAAGAATCACTTCCGAATGCAGCTTCTTATGGCGGAATACCGAGGACCTCATTTCCGGACGTATCATATCTATACTTGGCCGTAACGACATGTTCGTCCCAGCCTACTTCACTAGTGGATCCAGGCTACCGAATACCCTTCAGTATTGTCCTGTCAACTCTTTGCACAAACATGTGGTATGGGGATGGTGCGGACTCGGAAGCGTGTTTTTTGTTTTTAGGAATCTGCAGACATTGTGTATAACATCCCCCATGAAGATCTTTGCCCGTATCATTAATAAACGCTCAGGTCGTCCAAACCGCATAAGATGTTCCTTTACAACTACCTTTGGCACTGTCCATTCTTTTTGATCGTTTACCGGCATTGCGCTTATGTACATTGTAAGGAGACCTGTAATGAGTATGAATATTATGCTACCGCTCCTGAGCCGCGGAGATGTGTGTGTAGCATCGACTGTGGCTACTTGAAGCCGTCGGGGAGGGTGTCATGTCTTCATATTTCCTTACCTACGTGGCCGAACTAGGCAATGCAGTGGGCATTGCAAGCATCGTCATACCTTCTCCGCAATTTCCATATTCTAGCTAGTCCAACACAGTTTTCAACGTATGCATGCTGATATCCTAAAATCAGCAAAGCGAACACACAGTTTGGATCTATGAGCCACATCCAATAACTATTTCGTCAATGTCTCAAGAACAGCAGCCCCCGTACTGTCAGAGCCAGCCTTTTCCACTAGTCCGTCCTCATCAACTATGTAGCCCTTGTGAGTTTCGATGCCATGATTTACATTTCCGCTCTGAGTGTACCTTTTTGTTCTGCATTCCATAGCTGAGGGGAGCACCCTGAATGTTTCAAAAAGAAGGCACTCAGTTTCCGAACAGTCGGCGAAGAGTACATCCTCACCACAATCTCGACTCAATTTATCCAGTACCAGCACATTCTCACCGGAGACGTACTCGACGTCAACATCGAGCCCGTTTATACCGCACATCCATCGTGCAAGTCTTCTCCAAGGCTCTTTGTCAGATATCAGCACTTTTGAGGCCTGACAATCTGTATTCACTGTAGCCTTGGAGCCACCCTGAAGGTAGTGTCGCCGTATGTTTAGAGGGTACACTAATTCAGCGCACTCTATCTTGGGGGCAGTGTACCAGGCGTCGCCATCTTCGAATTTCTGTGCCGTAAACGCCACAGGCCTAGAAGATCCGTCGGTTTCACCGTGTATGAGGGCCTTTCCGATACAGTAATCGGTGAGATCCGTCACAAGGTCTTTTCTCTGTTTTCAATCTAGTGCGGGAAGTACCTGTGTTTGACACAGAAAGTTCTTGAGATCAATCCATGCTTTTAACCGGCATTCATGCCACCAATCGGTGCAGTCTACCAAAAGACAGACTTTGGACGTTCTGTGTTTCTTCCTTTTCGAAGCTGAACCTTTCAAAACCTTATAAAGTGCTTCCCCGCGCTCCGCAAAATTTTAAAGCATGACAGAGAAGTAGTTTACTGAGCCGAGAAATCTGAGCAAGTCACACAGGTTCTCTGGCTCGTTGAAGTCTTCGGCTGCAGCTTTATGACGTCCAATCGGTTCGAGACCATCACCAGACACTCTCTTTCCCAAATCTTCCACACCTCTAACAATAGACTCGCACATTGCCAGTTTCGGCCTCGTCCCTACTGCATCCATACAAGAGAGTACCTTCCAGACTTTCGTATGTCTTGGAATGTGTTCCGCTTAGTTTTCACTTCCAATGTTCCCGTCGTCCATGAAGTGTATCACGACTTGCCCTTTGTACTTCCCAAGTACTGTATCGACAACTCGCCGGAATACACCTGGGCGAGTCTTCAGGCCCTGTGACAGTCTCCTCTACTGTATTAATCCAACCACGGTCAGAACTACTGTTTGGGCTCTTGAGTTTACTTGCGTCGAAACTTGGAACTACCCGTCCTTCACACTTGAGCGTTCAAAACACTTTCTTGTTTGCAACACAATCCGACGTTCCCTTCCAGTCTACCATGGTATTCTGGTCACTCCTAGTCCAAGAATTTCGCGCATGAAAATTTGTTGTACACCGCAAAGTATCGCCCCTCTTCTCGACGAATACATTCGCGTCTGCCCATAGAAACTCTACCGATTCCATTTTTCCAAGGTTGAGTAAGTTTTCCGTCATATCCATATCTAACTTATGGTCCAGTGGCGATCATCGCCTGATGGGTAGCGTGACTGGTTTCACTTCCGCCTTCAGTTTGATTCTATACTCACAGTCTTTGACCAGTCCAATCCCTTGAAGAATGTTTCAATACCTCCATGTGAGCCCCTTTAGCTCGGCGCATTGAGGTGCACGCTCGATGAAATCTGGGGAACTCAGTCGTTGAACGATCTCGTCACCTCACCGTTCTCGATAGTTTTCGCGCCCATTTCCCGGCTGGCCTGCTAATGAGCACTCATGTACTCATCGTAATTCATTCTAGCCATAGTTGTCTTACCTCTGCATGTCCATAGATCCAGTTTTAGCTTCCTCCCTAACCAGAACCCTCTCCCGATTGGAGTACCATCAGGTAAGTAACCCAACATCCTTGCTCTTTGACTGTCCAGTTGATTGGCAGCTTCAAATACAGAAGGATATAGATCCTTTCCTAATCACATCTGGGGCTCTTCCACGTGCATCATTAGCGCTCGTACTATCTTCGTGGACCCAGGTGCCAATTTTTCGCACAGTATCCGATCAGTCCAGGTAGAAAAAGCACCTGTATCTAGCACCGCATGGAGACATATCTTTTGACCGTTGCCTGACGTTACTACTATAAGGATGACGAATTACTTTCATTCCATGGTTAAGTTTTCAATGTCTCCATACTCGCTATATGACCATACTCGCTGCACCGTCCGACCCTCCGATTTAATTTCTTTTCCGAAATTTAGTCTTGCAAAGTCTAATTCCCGGGCTTCGCTTCTACTTTTCTCTGTTTAATTCCCTCGACAGGTTTCGGTTCCTTCCAATCTGGACGAAATCTTGCGGAGTGCCGTCTACCTCCACACTCATAGCACGTCTTATTATCTCGATGATTGTCCTGGCCTCTTCTCAAACCACCATGGTATACGCCTCTGCCGCCCTTATCTTCGTGAGCTTCTAGTCGCTTTCCAACTTCTCGTAACGATCCATGTCCCCCCTTTCGCAGTGTGGGGAATATTCGCATTACCCGCCAGCAAATCGCTGAACGCTCGCTCAGAGCTGTACGCAAAGGACCATAGACCGTATGGAAGCCCTTTTATGAAGGTTGTGTGGAGTACGTCCTAGTCTAGCAGTACCGATTTTCCCAGAACTGCAACACCCTCTCCAAGTCCTCTCACTGATTCGTTGTTGTGGTCCCAACACAGCTCAGTACATTCCAGTGCTCGATTTTCTTTTCAAGAGTGTTGAGTGGCTTGCTCTCGGGCTCTTCCTGGAATTTTGGGGCTCTTAAATTAGAGAATTCAGTATTCACTGCCTTCGCTACTTTCAATGCAGCTCCTTCAAACGCCAGCATGACAAATTCGTCTTGAGATCATCTCAGAGGGAAAACGTTTTGTATACACGCTCAAGAGCTTTCCGTGGGACAGCAAGACTGAAGTCCCAGGTAGTATGAACCCGACTCAGTACCATCTGGCGTTCCAATACTGTCAGCTTGTCTGAATAATACAGCCTACACATTTCTGTCACACCATATTTTACCAAACTGGTCCCATGGGGCTGTTAGAATGACGATCTCATACGAGGTAGATGGCATCGGAGGCACGATTTGGGGTCGAAAATAAGCTTGTTGGAGACGAAAGCGACCTTTTCGAAGGTCCTTTTACTGTACTTTTCGACAACTTGTGCCGAGTGGAAATTTGCGCGTATTTCTAAGTACTAAGCATTTATTACTGCCAATGTGTTGGCTTATAGGACTATATACGGTGGGCGAGTGGATCGGGCATGTCTACGTGCCAACGTGTCGGCGGTATGGGTACAGATGTGCTATATACCATCCTGACACCACAGTAGGCATGTAATCATGTGCTTGACATTGCACACCATCTGCCCGTAATGTTCAGGCTGCACGACTCCGTCTTAGTACAAGTAGAGCATGGACACCTGTCTCTTATGCGCGTACATGAACATGCCAACATGGAATGCTGTGGTGACGTCGGCAGACACGAAGAGCTTCCAGCTTTACTGTTGTAATCTGATTTACTTATCTCGTGAATGAAAGTGCATCCAGCTTTATTCCGTGAAATTGATCGCCTTGTCCCGTGCGCCAAAGTGCATCCAGCCTTACTCCTTCATACTGATGGTCTGATCTTGTGAGTTGAAGCGCATTTAGTCTTACTGCGTGACACTGATTGCTTCCATCTTGTAAGTCGAGGTGCATCCAGCGTTACCGCGTGATACCTATTGTTTTGTCATTTGATTCAACCTGCATCCAGCCTTAGTATGATGTTCGGTGTCGGTCAAAGTGCGTCCGGGCTGACAGTGAGCGTAGTAATGCTGTGCATTGATGTTGTCTAGGACGTATACACACGAATGCACAAGTGATAGAGATAGATTCGTTGATCAAAGCATGTAATCGGTCATTTGTGCGGGTGATTGTAGAGAGTTCGTCAAGTGAGTAGATAGGTCCGAGTAGAAGTCTACAGTTGCATATATGGAGAGTTTCTTGAGCAACTCAGAGTAAAGATCGGCAAGAAAAGGCCAACCTTCCTTCTTTCTCATCGTCGTATCCTTTGTCCTTCTCTTTCCTTACTCCGTTCACCTACATTCATTAGGGGCCCTGGCAACATCCTTCACGGTTGTTGGTGAGATCACTATTGCCAGTCTTCTGCTTGCATTTCTCAGGTCATCTTCCAGATGGGTAATCTTGTTTGGTAGTACCGTCTTTAGCATTTCGTTTAGCTCCAGCATACCCCCATTTCCAGAGATATAAACATTTACGTCCTCCTCGGTGTTGGGGCTCTCATGATCGGTTTCAGCACCAGACTTTGTACGCATACTGGCATCAGTTTGCACCATACTCAATCGATCTAAACTTAAAGAGATACTGTTGTTCATTGTACGTACCTCTGCCCCTTGGCCCCTCCTGCTTCGAATCAAAAGCATCGAACTTATCTGAAACCTTTGGTATCCGTTTTCCGTCCTCCTCAAACGTAGCAATGGCAAGATCACCATGGTGGACCTCAGTCTGTAGAAGTGTTTCTGGACGTGAGTTAATATCAGTTATGCTGACTTGCAGATCTCTGGCGCTTCCTGAACCTTCACCGTGCGTGTTACTATATCTTTGCGGCCCTTTTTCGATGTTAGACATCCTCACCAGGTTGGGCACTTTTACTGCTTCTTTTGTGTTCTCGTGAGCTTACGCACTCCGTTTTATACAGTTTGCTTTGACCGCTTCTTCGCCCCCACCTCAGCGCCCTCTCCTTTCCAACAAAAGGGACCTATTGTCTGTCCTCTACAACTATCAGCACATCGAAACTCGCGCCTCTCGCGTGAATAATACAGTTCTTTCTCTTACCAACGCAACATAGAAGAGGACTTCTATCTTGATGTACGATTTCTTGTTCTTTGTTGAAGCCACAAACATTCAGCTCACTGTATCCGCGGGGCAACTTCTCGTTGAAGGTGTTTTACAGCTATGTTGCACCATCGTTTTTTCTGCGCAGATTTTCACGAGCTAAACAACCAAACCTGTGCGAAACTATTACTCGCACTGCCCAGCTATGGAACCCATACCAATTTCTGAACTATATTGTTACCTCCAAGTGGTTTCTTATATACCCTTCTAGTAGGCAGTGTGGACTGACAAAAAACACATTTCACCTGGCACGGAATCCTCCCCACTGGCACAACTTACCCTCAATGCTTTACTGACGTTCGCAGGTGTCAGTCGAGTCAAGATTTGTACTGTAGACCACCTTTGGGCTGGTTACTAACATGCTGAAGTGCTGACATAATGGCATGAGTCCTACTGTAGACCACAACTATGTGCAGTCGTGGACCAGTCAACTCTGCCGAAAAGTGTGCTGATTTTGTTCTAGTTTCAAACTGATAGGTTCTGTTTTTTTTGTTTTGATTTCGACTACAGTAGATTCTGTTCACCACATGTGAATTAGTTCGTAAACACTCGCAATCTGCTCCGTGCAGCTAGTCTCCGGTTCCCGATGCCTCCAGTATCTATTGGACATCTGGCCTGATATGACATCAAATTGCCTCTTATGAGGCCAAATTTCGCGGAGATGCTGAAGTATCAAGGAGACGTCCACTTCCACTGTTCTTTGTATCTACTTGAAAGTCTTTGAGTTCTCTATTTTGGCAGAATGAGCTGTGGAACAACTCAGCGAACTTTTTGCGTAGTCATAGTTTTACTGCAACGGAGTAGGCTACCCTTTGTTTTGATATCACAGAATGGAGTGCGATAAACTACACGTACAACAATAGTGCATATCCACTATACATAGTATACATTCTACATACTTTCTCGGTGGTGAGGTGGCCTCAATTGGGGCCAGAGTTGCCCTCATATGAGGCCAGAGTTGACCCCATAAAAGGCAAAACCCAATGTTCAATAGACACTAGCTAGTCTCTACCAGACCGCAGAGTCAGGTATTTACACCACACGCCAAGTACTGGCATTAGTCTAAGCAGTATGCTTTATAATTAAAGAAGTCTTTTTGCATTCGTACTGTTTGTCAGTGGAAAGCTTAAGCGCATGTGGCTGCTTCAAGCCGCATCAACTCCAGTATCAGCATTTCAGACCAACGGCGTTGGCATAGGTCAAAGACCCTGTCAGAAAATATGGTTTCTACCTACGCGACTAATAATGACTAGTGTCTATCGGACATTGAGTTTTGCCTCATTTGAGGTCAACTGTGGTCTCATACGAAGTCAACCCTGGTCTCATATGAACCCAACTGATCATCGAGAAGATACGTAAATTATATAATACGTATGATGCATATGCTGCTGGTATTACGTGTAATTTACCTCACTCTATTCTGCGATACCAAAACAAAGGGTAGTTTACTCCGTTGCTGTTGCCGCGGTATCCGAGAATTCCCTGTGATGGTGATGAAGATTGAATCAAAGCCCAACATAGGCAGCTTCAAGTCCTTTTTATTATACTCTAACCTTCAACAACTATTCCCTCTCTCTACTCCGACTCGGTCTTGTCGCTACCTTTAAGTACTTTTCTGACCGACGCAATTCCGGCGACCCTGAACCTCATTGAATCGCAGGCCCGCATGTGTCGCAATTCACGATTTGGGTCTGATTCGAAACTCGAATGCAGCGTTTTGTTCGCCGCCATCCAATAGCGTCACGAGAACCAATTCATATGTTGCGATTCCCCAATTGCCAATTAACTGTATTTCTGATCCGGATTCCCTTTTCAATTCCCTACAGTGCTCCTCACAATTCATGCCATATTTGTTCCCTCAGCCATCGATTCGTTTGCGATTGCAACATTGCACTACAACTCTGACTGAGCAGAAATTTCCCTGAGTTTTTCTACGGCACCACTCTGCCAGAATAGAGTACTTAGAGATCTTCAAGTAGATACGAAGAACAGCGAAAGTGGACGTCTCCTTGATCCTTTGATATCTCCGCGGAGTTTGACATCATATGAGGCCAAATGTCCAATGGACACTAGTGAGGTATTTGTTAGTCATGAATTAAGAAGCATGACTAAAAGCAGACACTGTGAGTAGCAAGTCAAATTTCGGTAATCGTAGGATCTAGCCGATATACGCGACTGCTGTGACGTCTGATGTACCCACGCCAGCTGAAAGAGTTGTTGCATGCCTATGGTCTTTCAAATTATCTAGGTCTAGGAGTACAAGAGAGCTAACTTAAACAGCCTTTGCACTAGCTCCTGCTGGTAAGTACTAAGAGCAAGCGACGCATCCACCAGGCTCCAACGAGTTCTTTTCTTCCATCCAAACGTTTCAATGTAGGTGAACTGCTCAAGTACGTTTTGAGCTGCCTAACAATGCATAAGTAATCATCAGAGACACAATGTCAAATGATTACTAAACTGTAGTTGACAAACGCAGAAAAGATATTACAATGCGTCAACTACGGCTTCTCCTCGCTAGTGCGTTAGTGCAGACAAAACTCAGCGCAACACCAATCTTCACATAACCATACTGGCTTTTTAGCCGTCGATACTTTCCACAAATTGGGACACACGTAGCGTACTGTATTCAGATACGGGAGTATACAGATGCTTTGGAACATGATAATCAACGCCCATTGTAAGTAACTAAAGATGGTACAGGACGTTCTTGGCCAGGTAAAAAACCGTGCAGGTATGACAATCCCGACTTGTTGGAAGATGGGAGCCCAGTTCGTGTTGAGGATACTCATGCTTTGAGATTACGTTCAGAAAGTGGCGGAATCCATCCATCAATACTACTATCCTTAAAACTGAAACATTGCGCTGTTTTAATATTTTGATCAAATAACCACGTGCGGACTAGCTAGTTAGAGAAAGACATTTCATCTAGGTTCAACTAACACAGAGATTCTTCTATTTCGATGCCCCCCTTGCGGGCCATGCAACCTGTAGAAGGAGTAGTACTACCTTACCTGAACACTTAATCCTCCTCGTTTTAAACAAAGCTGGCATACCTAGTTGAGAATTTGGTGGTCGGTTTGACGACAGCTCATAGCCTAGTTTGTAGCACATCCAAAGTCACTATTCCATCAAAGTCACTATTCCATCATGATGATGATCTACTGCATCCACTGGACAAACCCGTTGAGCGTTATCCCTAGGTCTGCAAAGTAACTAACTGCATCTTCGTAGTAAGCAGCTTTAACGATTGAAACCACAACGGTAGGCTTTGAAATAGCGTAATTCTCCCATCCGTATCCACCGGTAGTTTCGTAATCATTGGCATCCTCCATTCCGGTGGTGTACAGCTGCGGAGAGATGTAGTCAATGTCAGTCGATGATAGGAATGAGTCCATAAGTGCAGTCCGGTCCGAGATTCCATATGGAGCCGAGTGGCTGACTGTGACCATAACGGATAGTCCATTTTCTTTGGCCAGAGCAAAAGATTTCTCAAATTCTTCCTCGAGGCCGTCATCTCCTTCTTCGACGTCATATACAACTCCGGAATACCCTGACAACTTTCCATCAGTGATGGCAGCATCAATACTTTTCAGACCTTCTGCTGACATTCGACCATTCGCATTTCCTCCACCAAAGCATATATATTTACTCCCCAACAGCGAATCGTAGACGATTTTGCTATCTCTTATGGCAGAGTCTGGATCAGTCCAGCCGCTGAAGGCAACAGAGATTGTCGCTCCTGAAAGAGCTGTTCCTGAGCTCCACGTCCAATGATAGTACCCTTTTAAAGATGCAGTTTGACGAGCAGTTGTGAAAGACTCTGGAGGAAGAACCTGGACTTCACGTGTGTTGCCTTCATCACGTAAAAGTACTTTGCTATCACACAAAGGGCCAGCAGCAAACAGCACCAACGCGGTTAAAAGTAGACCGAGATTCATCTTTCGATTGCTGAAAGGCAGTTGTCCTGTCGATGGATAGTTCAACTACCGCAAAGTTTGTTTATCAAGACAAGATCTCAGGTATCACAGAACGAGTGGCATTTATACTCGATATATCGGGCGCATCCGGAGCTTGTTTCTGACGACGGTCTACCCACTCGCATATCTCGCTTTTCCGGTGACGTAGAAGAAAATCCGCCTTTCTACCAGAGCTCCAATAGCGTACAATTTTATTCGAATTGTGAGGTACGGAGAAAGTGTTGTATTTTCCATACGCTGCGCAGTAGGCATGATTCTGAATGACACAACTAACGACACTTAGTTCTTGGTTTCATGCGAGTATTCAAAGAAAACGGTTTCTGTCTATACCCGTCGCGAACCTATCGGTGAGAGAACGTTTCAGGGGAGGCAACCCTAAACAATGCGCAGTTTGGAGACTGCAAGCATATTGACAGCATAATATCTATTTTAAAGTATGACAAAAAAAGGCAACAGAGTAGATGCCACCGGTCAGTTCGTGGGTAATGACCATAGCTCGGTAGTTTCTGTCATATTCGCGACAAGAAACACCTGTAGAAGCTGAGTCCTACCAACCAAATCACCAACCGTGAAAGTGTCCGTTGCTTTGTACACACAAGTCTTTTATCATTGGTTTGTTCATTATCTCGAGTTTTCCAAAAAAGTTAAATCACCACCACGTAGCTTCAGGTCTGGCTGCGAAAAGTTCTACTGCAAATTTGTGCCTCGGCAAAGAGTCGACATCCGGTCGGCATGATGAATCAGGTTGCAACGATGATTCGTCATCGAAGTAACTGATTCTGGTTTAACTACACAAAAAACAGCATGTGACGCAGCCGCCCTTGACTTCTGTACCGCATTGATTCTTTTTGTTCGTTGCTTTCATGTTTGTTTCACATGAGGTATTCTCGTGGATAGAACGAGCTATACCAGACACATACCTCCAATCGTCGCTCCTTCCAAATCTGTTACATGCCATAGCAACAAACCCTCGTCAGAGAGCCGGGAAAACTAACGAAAAGTTTTTGAGCTTGTATCAACACCGCTGTCAAGCGACCATGTTCAGCAACATGTATGAGTAATGCAGTTACCAGCCCAAGTACAGAATCGGTAGTGCTGTCTTCGTGGTGACCAAGCTGTTGCTACTTTCCAAACAATGCGATCAGATTGGTCCGATTGTGAACGGTCCAGTTTCTAGAATATTGTTGATTCCGGAGGACAAGATTATAACAAACACTTCTATTCAGTAGGCTCGAGCCTAATCTATAGCAATAGCCCTCAATCACTGTAGGCGATTTGTCCTGAGCATTATTCTCTGCTATCTTTCGAACCCACCGCTACCCCTACATTCGGATGATACTGTAATACACTACTTCTCATGTCTGTGATACTAAATTGGGTAGAAATGTTGCGCTCTGAGATGTTGGTGCTGATTGTACAGGTCGAAGCTATACTGCAAAACAGCCATCAATAGCTGTAAGCTTCCAAGTACATCTGGGTCGTATTCCGTTGGCGAGGAAAAACCCATCTGTTTCGCTCATGATCTGTGATTGACGCTCAGCCTTTACATGAAGAAGAATTGTCCTTTGAGGGCAAATGTACGTCAGAATACAAGGGGTGATGTTCACGAATGAAGCCCCCTCGTTTACAGACATATACACCGGTATGCGTTGAGGTATATTGGGCTACCTAGTGTCTATTGGACATTGAGTTTTGCCTCATATGAGGTCAACTCTGGCCTCATATGAGGCCAACTGACCTCCG
>JAUKWC010042522.1:0-11738 GCA_032356245.1 Endocladia muricata | reverse complement strand
GTATGTGTAGATCGGAGCCCCTGTCACTAGTGACACCCCCCTAGTCTAAATTTTCAGTACTTCTCAAACCTCTTTATCCTGCTATAGCAGCTGCAATATCGCCCACTTTGCAGGGCGACCTTTCTTGCGGCCGAGCCCAAGTCTTTCTCAGCCCCTGTACTGTCGCCTGCTCGCCCGGAACTGGTTCTCAAACTGGCATGTAGTGTTTAAGCTCGTCTATCTACAGGCTACTTTGGACGATCCTAACACGTACTTAGGAGGTAAATTTATCCGTGTAGTTTGTGAACAGCTCCTCACCGTTCAGAATCACAGGCGCTGCACGGACCGTAACGGTGTTCAGTGGATGTAGAGCTTTCTGCGACAATTCCCATCGATCCTCGTAAAACTGCACGTTTGTTTGTCGCGCTCTAGAAGTACTTCTGTTTCGCTCCTCCTTGTTCCCAGGCAAGTACTGGGCGTCATTCACAAACCAGGTCAAAATAATTGGTCCCGGTTTAGTGTATAAAGTGTGCCTTGGACCCTCACGGGACTGCGCCCGCCTGTCCGCGAGAAGAGCTACCCGGTTAAAACGTCCTATGTCTACCCCAAAAATTGCACCTCCGTACATGTTCGCCTTCTCCCGCATGCGCTCACGCAAGATTGGGTACAGAGGTGTCCCATAGAAGGGGAGGATCTTCCCTACTTTCGTGGAGACGCGGCCCGCAACCAACCCAAGCCCCACTCCTTCGTACCTAGACGTCAATATACGCACCACCATACACCTCGTCATCGCTTCCACCGCCCTTACTGTCAGCGGTTCTTGCGTGTCCAGAAGGGCGTGGTACTTCGCTGGCCAGTCGTCCACCAACGCCCGTGAATAGCGCAGTGAAAGCATGGGGTCGACGGCCTAGTTCGCAGTAAACTGGACTATGTAGTGCGGTAGACATTGATATTGGGGACACCCAGCAGGTGCATCCATAGGGCTCCTCCCCCTCGTGGCAGACACGTATCGTTTCACTCCGGCCAAGTACCTTGCGGCAAGCTTCACAACCCGCGGAGAGCAACCAGTGTTGCACGCGGAGCTCAGAACGCTTTCGCAAGACGCCATAACCAAGCTCGGTAGAGCTTGAATGACGCAGTCGTCATCCTTGTCGCACCCCACGAAACGGCGATATCTCGGAAGCCATAGGCATGCTCTTGCAGACGCACAAGTACCCTTGAACAGGTCCACCACAAGGTCCCCCGGTGTCGAATACTGCAACGAAACCTCGCTCATATGCTTGATGCCTTTCTGTGCATGCCAAACCATCTTCATGCGACTCCCGTCGTCAGCTCTCCTCACCACATCTCCAGGCTCCAACCGCTGGATTCCATCCATAAAGGTCGTCCATGCTGCGCACGAGGACTGCACATACCCGTTGCTCCGGTAGCATACCCGGGCGATCTGCACTTCAAGGGGCATATTCCTCCGCCAGAAGTGAACAGCCCATTGCATGTCTGAGGCGTGGCCACATCCTGCTTTACTTGGGTTTTGCGTGTACTGACCTCGAGGTCGGACGTGGCCCATCGGCTGGTCGTCCACGTTAAACACGAAGCCCGTCTGCCGCCTCTCCCTCGACGCACTGGCCCCGTCACTCCCCTCGTCGGACACCTTTTGGCTGTATGATTTGAGGCCGAAAGCTACATGCCGAATTGTAGAACATTACAGAAAATGATTCCGTGACCGGTTTTGGCGAACAATGCGGCGAATATTGGGATTGATTCATCCATGTCCTTGTTGGTGCGGACACTTTGGGCAGAGCCATCCGCACCCCGCTTGCTTCCGGTGTTGAACGGAGGGTCCGTCAACAGCATCTGAACCTTACTCTCCAGGGACACACCCGAGTCGTGAGCATGGGGATTGAGGAGGTCGTGGAAGGTGCAGCTGTGGACACGGCAGTATGACTCCATCACGACGAGCAACACCGCGAGAAGGTCGATCGGTGGATTCTCTTTGGAGAATGACTCGTCCTACACCTCCTCCGACGGTGAAGATGCGCTGATACGGTTGGCTGGTTCTGGTGCTTCACGAAGGGCGTCGTACGGCTCCGGCACAAATAGTTTGCGGATGGACCAGAAAGCCTCTCTAGCTTGCCTCGTTCGACTGTGTGCCACCACATCCCCTATTTCATTGTTGCTACCTGGCAGTTCCAGCTCCATCTCTTCTTTCAGCCGAGAAGACAAAGAAAGAGGAGGCTGCGCGGATGGTCCCACACTGGGCGTGGTGCTCGATAGTGTCACCCGCCGACAACGACGCGTTCTTTTGTCTTCCGAATTGGCACCCAACAGCTCCGAGTCCATCTCGATATTCTTTGAACGGGCAGTAGCATCTTCAGGCCCCTCGCGTTGAAGCCCCAAGGCCTACGGGATATCCCCGCTCAAGTCGGTAAAGACCCTTGGCTGGTGTTCATCGCACGTCTCAAAGCGGCCCAGACACGGCCAGTTGCTGCCGTGCTTGACACCGTACAACGTTTCGTTTGTGACGATGGCGTGCAAGCCCGATAGGAACAGACTGGTAGCCGCCCGCACTACAGCATCCTTCGCAGCAGGCCGGCCCCAAGCTACCGTACTGCTCGTACTCTCTTTCACACTTACTACCCCATTTGCTTGCAGTGTGGCCTCTTGCATGATGGGTACAAAGCCATCAGCATGTGACTTCAAAGCCACAAAGTGCTCAACGCGCGGACGAAACAGAAGGTAGGATCCGGCTCACCTCTCGCACTCCGAAATTCCCACTGCCGTCGCCAGGATCGTCCACGCACGAGTTACCAGCTGCGCAGCAAACGCGAGACGATTTCCGGTTTGATTCATCTTTTTCAAAGCGAATACACCTTTGCTGCCGCGCCTGGAAGTGCAGATATTGACCGCGTGGAGAAACATGAAAACCTCGAAGGTTCTGGGGCGGGCAACAGAAAGAGTTCCTCGCGGAACTACCTCCCAATCCTTGCTGACCTTAGAGGGAATGAGCCTGGTGGCGACAATAAGGGACACCCCACAGTTCTTCTGCCTCAAGGCGGCATCCACAATCTCCCCAATCCTATTGTCTTTTCGGATCAAAAACACGATTGGCAGCGCTGCGCACACTATCTGCTTCATCTGCCCGCTGGCCAGCTGGCGAGAGACCTGCTCTTCGCTCTCGATAGAAACACGGAACTCATCACCAGGTTTACGCTGCTTCCTCTTCCCTACGGCAACTTCCTCGATCGCCATTAAAGTCTCGTCGTTTGCTGCGATGAGAAAATGCAGGAAGGCCAACATGTTGGATTCGATGACGCCAAACTTCGCTCTCACCTAGGATGAGGAGAGAACGACACTGAAGGAAGGCAAGCACCCGCTGTTTGCCCCGGGCCGGTTGAGCTCAGTCGGCGCCATGGTTATAGTGCGCTGAGGAACGAAAGAGGGACACAAGCCCAGGAGTGTTGGCGATGCAAGGAGGGAGGAGCAGAGCGAATCAAACGAAGCAAGGAAAACGACGTGGATCGAAGTACAGGGAGGAGAGACGAGGATGAAGCAAGGAAAGCAGGGGAGACGCCGTCGATGAACTGGTATCAAGGGTGTGTGAGGTGTCATGTTGTTGGAGCAGGTGTGTGCCATTTGTATTGCGGAGGGGTAGGGCAGCGGCTACGAACACGACATGCTCCCACACGCTCATGTTTCTGGTCTGTAACAGCAGTTACGAGCAGTGGCGCCCACTTCACGAAACTTGGAAATATAAATACATAAGTTAGGGCGCGGGGCGGTCTCAAGCCTGAAAAGGGTTGAGATTTCCACACGTGAAAGCAGAGAAATAGATGGATGTGCGAAGTTTTATCTTAAAGAGAACGTCCATCTGCCTACGTATTTTCACATATATAGATCTGCACCCCTGTCACTAGTGACACCCCACCGAGCTTGGAACTTACTTCCTTTTCAAACGTGAAATGCAGCTATTGCGGCCTGCTCACAACTGCTTGTGTTTGTGCGTGACGGTAATTGCCGCCGACCGTGCCAGTTCAACCAATCCTGGCCGTCGTGTCCCTCCCCCTCCTGGCCTACCATATTCTTCTCTAGGTCCTGCGATTCTCTTCCGTCACCCGTGCAACGTCCCCAGCACACGGATCCTTTCTCGTCTTCTGCGCCTTCCCATTATAAAATCCCTCCTCGTCCATTTCCATTCTCGATCCTTTCTTGCAAGTGGCGTACTTCCGTACTGACCGACATACATCCCAGCACGACTTCCGCAGGCAACCTGGCCGCGTTGGCCACGGAGCGGCAGCCGGGGGTGAATAAAGTATCCTCAAAAATTCGTTGACCACTGAGCCACAGGCGCTGGCTCTCGTTGGGCCACTTGAGCGCTTGCACATATTTCAACAGGGGGTACAATCGGATCCGGAATTGCAGCTGGAGGCGACAGGGGAGTGGTTACAGGCCGAAGCGGGCGTGCAGCCCTCTCCACCGAAGTCGCCACCACGCGAACGCTTGCGCAGGGAAGCCTCACGCCAGGTGTGCCCTTCGTCCGAATGCTCTCGATCACCAGAGATTTCGGATTGTGGGGACTCTGATGTGGTCGCCATGGAGGTCCAGGAGCAGCCGGTATTGTGTCGGACTTTCTCAAAGTCCGACTTCGATTCCACCGTGGTCTACGTATATATTGCGCAGACCATAGGGCCGCAGAAATTTCTTCGCGAAAGCATGCACGATACCATCGATGGCCTCCAGACCACCGGGGTTGGGCGCGGCTACAAGTAAGACCCTGGGGTCATGTCGGTCACAGTGTCACGCGGCGACAATCCCTCGCTATGAAACATCGCTGACGAGACCAGCACGGCCGGCTTGGTGTTGCACGAAATAGTGAAGTGTGCTGTGTTGGGCGGCCTTCATGGCCGGTAAGCTGTGCTTAGCCTGGAAGAGGAAACCGACGGCATGGTATGGTCTCACGAGCGCCTCCGTGGGCGTCTTATGCGCCGAAAGGATGGACGTGACATGACGGATACGGAAATCATGGCCGACGCGTCGAAGAAGAAGACCTCCGCCCGGCTGATCCGCATCGACGACGAGTTCGTCTACTACCGCATGAGTATCATACACATCATGAAGTCTCTTCCCATGGGGAACGACATGGACCCACTGGCGTTAAGTCAAAAGGGAACCAGGGAAGCAATGACGAAGGCCGTTCTGCTCCCAGCAACCGGCCTGCCGGCCTATCGCCGCTACGTACGCGTAGCTGGGTTGTTTTTCCGAGACTCACGCCTCGTGAAAGTGTGTGCGCGACCTGACCGTCGACACCTCGCACCCTAAAAAGCTCGGTATAACGCACCTTTATGGCCAGCATCTTCGGTCAGAGAGCCCTCAAGTAGTAGCTCTGTTCATGACTTCTGCATCAGAGGTGATCAACAGTACTAACCGCGACGAAAAATGTGAATTTGAAGCTTTCTACGTGCGTGCACACCAACTTTACCAGGATCTCTACATTCGTTTGAGAAGTATGTCAAGACGAGGCGCCTGAGTTGTCACCACTTCCTGGGGACTGAGATTACTCAATCAAAACTCCGCAGAATTTCCGTTGAAAAGCCCTACCTGGCCCAGATGCGCGTCTCCTCCGAGAGAGACAGCGACCTTGCAGAAAATCTGGAGAAGCACAACGAGGCCTACGGTACGTGCCTTTCAAATACCGTGACTGAGTACTTTCCTCCCAGGCCTAGCAAGCACATCGCTCCGGCTTGCGTGACGTCCGCGGCTGCCGCGCCTTCTACACGCCGCTATGGCCGGCGTGCTCCTGCTCCTGACGCGACTGCAGTCGAGCCTGCAGTCCGTGAGCAGAACACCCCAGCCTTGTCGTCCGCAAGAAAAGCGCTTCCCAAGGAGGCAACGGTTGCAACCTCCTTACGGTCAGCGCGTCGACTTATGGAGGTTATGCGGCCGGGGAAGTCTACTGGGGTGAAAGGGGCAGCGGGGCAGTCGAGGCGAGAGGTCGTAAAGAAGACCAAGGCGGTCCAAGAGAACAGGGTCCAATGTCAATGTGCCCCGGAGATGCTCGACGAGAAGGTTCCGAACCAGCTGATGGTTGGAACTGTTGATAAGACCGTTATGTTTGAAGAAGCACTCGACACTTTGGAAAATGTGGCATACCTCGGCCCGCCAGACCACGAAGAAGACAAGTTTCGGATATGGATGGCGAGAGAGCCGCACTCCATGCTCTTGCTCCTTCCCATCTACACACCCATTGAGCACCAGGCGGACTTGTGCATGTCCAGCAAGGGCGTCCCAGCTTTGCATCGGCTTGAGTTCTGCATGCGGAGGTACGTGTACTTTACCGAGATTGCGGGTATGAATGTGGGTCTGGACATCCGGCAGGCCGACTTGCCTCAGCCACACTTCTGGAGGAACTTGGCAGATGGGGGTGAGGATTATGGCAGATGATGTGCGTACTTTGAGAGCCGAGAAAGTGAGATTGAGCACCTCGGCTACACGGGCCGTGAGAAGTTCACGAACTACAGCGGCATTCCGCGTGGAAGTCTCGAGCCCCTGATTTTCACGCCCAGATGGAAGCTTTACGCGGTTAAAAAGCTATTTCCGTTCACTGCGGCCACATTCAATAGGAGAGAATGCACTGGAACATGGGTTGATTGAGACCTGGTGGAGCCCGATTGTGAACGAGAGGGAAGTCGAGGTGGACCCAGCAAACCAGGAGCTCGGAATTCCTCCCTACTCCAGTACACGGAGCGTGGTGATGGAAGCCTGCGAATCGAGGGGAGATTGTGGTTGCGCTTCGCAAAAAACGGCGCAGCTGGACGCGCCAATTGGTCAGCTTGCTGCCTACGTCGGTCTGAGGAAGACATCTGGGAAAAAGTTGTTCATACCTAAGACGGGAGGTCGGTTTTTAGTTACAGAGAAGGAGTGCCGACGGTAAACGCCGTACAGAGACTCTGACGAGTGACCGAATGCGGAGACGCTGGGCTTTTTCGCACTCGGAAGTGGGAGAGTGGGCTTCCAGTTGTCCGTATGTTTCAACTCAGACGCGTTCGCAGGCGGAAAGGAGAGCGAGCAGGTGGCCGCGGGGGTGGTATTCAAGATGAAGAGGATCTTCGTCCCGCCGAACTCTGTGTTTTTCGGGCATGGGCATCTCACGCACGCCAGGGCTGTGCATGAGGACCTCGTTGCCGATGACTTGACGGTACGGTACCATGTGTACTTTATGCTGGAAGGTAAAGGTGTGTTGGACCAGGCGTTCTATGCGCTGAGAGGACTCCCGGAGTTCCCGGGTAGTGAAAGGGCCGTGTCAGTCGTAGGAGTAATGAAAGAGGTGGGGAGTCGGAAAGCCGGGATGACGCGGACATCCTTATGTTTGCAGATTTCCACGCGAACGTGAGTGATAGGGCAGAGGAGGTCAGTCCTAGAGATCATGGTTTCGACCGCGGTGACCCCGAGGATATGATTGTGGTTCTGACAAGTAGGGAGGAAGATTAGGTGGCTACACGAAGAAGTGCATGAATTGCGTCAGGTAAAACAAACGTAAACACTACTTACCAGTTTGAGAACAAGTTACAGGTGAGCAGGCCAAAGTTTAGAAGCGTTCTAAAGAGTTGGGCTCAGCCGCAAGGACGGTCGCCCAGAAAAGTGGCCGATCTTCGGGCCGCTACAGCAGGAGAAAGAAGTTTGGAAAGTAATGAAAATTTAGACTAGAGGGGTGTCTTTAGTGACAGTGGCTCAGATCTACAAATGTGAAAACACATGAGCAGACGGATGTGCGAAATTCAAAGTGAAAAAAATATCCATCTGCACATGTATTTTCACATGGGTTGATCTCCGCCTCTGTCACTACTGACACCCCACCGATCTTAAAACTCAGTTACTTTTCAAGGCCATGAAATGCACTTGTACAACCTCTCTCTGACAACGACTCGAGGCTCAGTCTGTTTTTACACGTCGTGTGCTATGTGTAAGAGCTGCTCAGCATAAGAAGTCGGTGGCTCCCGTTCTGGACGGGTTACCTGTAGCACGGCTACGGGAGGGGTAGAGTGAGGTGTCGGCGTCTGTACTTCCCAAGTATTTCTAAGGAAAGGTGGGCGTACAGCGTACGAAGAAAGTTCTGCCGTATGAAAGGATGCAGACTCGACTGTAGGCCCCAGAATTGCGCTGCATTAGCCAGGACCTAGACGCAGACCACGCAGTGCCAGATGTGCGAATTCGTAAGGGCATTGTTAACCGATGACGGATCGACGCACGGAGTAGGCTCTACTACACGATCTCAATGCCAAGGACGGAACCGCTACATTTGAGCTCAGCGATACAGCCGAACGTCTTATCTTCGGCATGCACTAAACTGGCGCCTTCCAGTACCACTCGTGCAATGTGCGATACATTACCTGGATTACGCGTCAGTCCTTGTCTGCGTTGCGCTATGTTTACGATACTGTCCAAGAAATCAACGCAGAGTTTTACAAATCACCTCTTGTCGTATTACGAAACGTCGGCAAGATTGTGGGTGATGCAGTGCAGCCGATCATCTCCGAGCATAAGGCTCAGTTTCCTAGAGCCGCCGATGGCGCATATTGCGTGTAGCAGTATTCGGTCCAGTGCCATGAAACCCGCCAGGGGGCAGTTAAAAGTATGAGAGGTCCGAGGTAAGCCTCTCCATGTAAGGCAGGCTGGAGGTTATCATGTGACATTGAGGTACGTCAGGTGAGCTGGGGAACTGCAGTATAGTGCACAGTTCGAAGCACGAGCTGGGTGTTTTACTACGAAGTGAACAGTACGTAGTGGATGCGGGCGTTCACTGGACGCGGGAGTTTAAAACATGTAATTTTTGGAATTCGGCGTCCATGCGAAAAACCGCCGTACTACACGAACTCCACGTTTTGGAATGCCACAAATGTCAGCATTCTATGCAATTCCAAAAGGAGCAGTTCTGCGTGACGGTTTACTACGCTGCTGGGCCCGGTGGAAGTCCGCATCCGTTTCCGGAGACACAGATGTATCGTGTTTTGGCATACACCGATACAAACGATGTCAGGCTCGAGTCCTTGTCCACATTTCTCAAGGGAAACGAAAGCTGCGGACCTCTTAGAAGTAATCATGCGTGCCTCTTCCGTGAAACGCGCCCCAACGATGTCACAAACCGGTTGACACAGACTGTACATGCAACTTTTTACTTTACAAAGTATTTTGTTGAAATTACGTAATTACACAGGTGAACACGTTCCTAGACCGTCGATTATTCGAAATTCAAAATCTCCGCGATTTCCGGGCTACACGAGATTTGTAATTACAAGAAACAAAACTGTAATTTTCTTTAATAGGCGTGCGGGAGTATTCAATCCGAGACAGTCAATAGCATTTAATCGCTTCAGCCCTTCCATCTGAACATCTACATTTCGCTCCCAAACCTGACGCCGACAACCGTATCGATCGGCAGCATACCCCGTATGACTCCGCTCTCCTTGTGTCGAAGAACAGCGATCACCGACCTAGCCATAGACCAAACGCAAGACCCATAATCTCGTGTCAACATACTTGAGGGTGAGGTAGAGTCTCCTACGGTGTCGAACGCATGATTGCGGGGCTCGGTAGCCCGTCCCGAGGGATAATAGACAAAGTTCGAGCGACCTTGAAGATTGGAGAGAGATGAATTGACGAGCTACGAGTCTGCCGTACGGAGCTCGCTGTGAGCAACTATTGATGCTTTCGACAACCTTGTACGGCGCACTACCGTCGCAGCTTCCGATTATCAGCAATAGGTGCTAAGGATGCGGCACTCAGCAAGGTTCAATCTGAATGGATGGGAGGATGCCGCTAATGTTTGTATCGCGGGCCAGAAGGTATCCATTACTGGAGCTGTTGAGCCAAATACAGGCTCTTGTCGTATTATGACGTTCGCAGACGGTCGCCACAACTTCAATATTATTGATTCAGAAGTACTACATTTGATTGCTGAGAACTCCTAAAATATGGCAATTTGTATCCATAACTCACGCTGAATATTTACTCCAAACTTGACCGTCCTTTCTCCTTCGCGTGCGACGCTATAAAACATTTTCATGTGAACTGGTGAATGAAAAGCATCTATCTGTTTGGCCTGTGAAAGCAATGAGCTTGGTAGGCACGCTATCGGTAGTGGAATTGCGCTGCTAACAGTGCCCCACTGTATGTCGCTGTGAGCCGCCGCGATCTCTGCGAAGCGCCAGAGTGTCCTAGCCGTTCTATTTTTAGGCCGCTTACCCGCACAGCTCGCAGTGTATTTTTTCTGCATATGTGTCTAGTACAGCATTGTCGGGAGCTCGCTACCATATTGCTTCGTTATTGTTTTCATCAGCGTCCTGTACGATCGGCATAAACTCTCTTCTACAGACAGTAGTATATCAGCCTAATCACTGGTACCATCAAGAGTCCAGGAGTTTGGCAGTACTTTTTGCGCCCAACATTTCTTCAGGAATTGAAAGTTTGACTGGTCGTTTCTCAATTGTTTAAAGCAACCTCCCGGCGACTCGCCCGTCAGACCGTGGCGCTCGTACTAGATCATTGTACTCTTTGCGTTCATTACCTTTGACACTTTATCCCTTCTATACCTCGGTCTTTAGTTCTACCTCTCTACCTCTCGAACGCGCCCAATTCCCTCCTCTTTCAGTACAGACCGCTTCTTCCCTCCGCACTGCGACCTTGTTGCTTCCATTCCCGCAGGGAGGGATGTTTTGCGTCGCTGTACCACCCAGGTCTTTGAACTACTAGCTACCACGTCCTTTGGGTAGTGTCAACCTGATTATCCTTTCGATAGTACACCCGGTCCCAAACACCGGCAATGTCGTGGATCTTTTTGTGGCTCGTGCCACATTCGCCCCTGTAACCGGCCTTGAGCTGGAGCTGAGCACAGTGCTTTGCAATGCGCAATCAGTCGTACTCTTTTGCGCATCTAGAAATCTACTTCCGAAGGAGCATTTGCCCTAAATAGCGAATACAGTAGATACATTCGCGCGCTCTCGGGAACTAGCTTCTGCGCGTAGTTGTACTCGCATCCTTTCTCCAGAGCAGAATCCAGCGCGCCATTCGACGGCTGCGCATTCGGTTGTTTACAGAACTGTGATTTGTCTTTTATCGTCACATGCATTCTGTCCTTCTGATGATAGGGAAAAGAGAATCGTTGACGGCCTGTGGGAATGCTTTATCTTACATTGCGCGTTGCCTGCTTAATCCCTTCTTATCCGTGATTGCCTCCCTGATATGCTATTTCCAATGAATGCAGGTCAGCGGGGTAACCGAATACAAGGACGAAGGTTACGACGATGAGGAAAGGAAGGCTGGCTGTAGTTTGAGTCACATGACGTAAAGACCAGTATCACGGGGTAAAGCTGGATGCTCCTCGACTCCCAAGACAAAAACAATCAGTGTCACGCAGTAATGCTGGATGCAGTTCCACTCATAAGACCAGACCAGCAATATGAAGCAGTAGGGCTGGATTCACTTTGACTCACGAGACAAGACCATCAATATAATGGGGTAGGGCACGGATGCAATTCCACTCACACGGCAAAACAATCAGTATCGCGTACTAACGCTGGATGCACTTTGACTCAAGAGACAACAAAATCAGTATGAAATCGTAAGGCTGGAAGCGTTTCATATACGGCGAGGTCACCACAGTATGCCGTATTGGCGGGCCCATGCACGCGTACTGTTGGAGATATGGAATTACAGTGCTGTCACTGTCTCCGGGAAGACTTCACACCCCGAGCAACGAGGGGTCTGAC